>JAKSZP010016440.1:0-42605 GCA_022478985.1 Massospora cicadina | reverse complement strand
GTTTAATGATCACCTGCACCACTTGGAGGAAATTTTTAAGAGACTGTCCACGGCTAACCTGGAAAATCAAGCCAAGGAAGTGTCACTTCTTCAAAAAAGAGCTGGAATACCTGGGATTTGTGATTAATGCAAATGGATTGCAGCTGCAACCCCAGAAGATAGCAGCTATAGAGTGCATGGCTGTGCCAAAAAGTGTCTGAGACATCCAAGTATTCCTTGGGATAGTCAGATACTACAGAAGATTTATTTGGGACTTTGCTTGAATAGCTGAGCCTTTATTTCATTTATTAAAGGATCCAAAAAAAGGATTCATATGGAATGAAGAGGCACAGGACTCTTTCGATGAGTTACGCCATTATCTGATAAAATTCGCTGATTCTGAAATATCTGAATTTTGATTGGGAGTTCATCATTCAAACTGGCGCTTCATTGATGGTGATTGGCGCCATACTGAGCCAAGTAGATGAACTTGGGGATGAGCATCCAGTGGCATATGTGAGCTGGATACTCTCAGCCATTGAGAGGAACTACACCATGACTGAGCGTAAATGCCTTGCGGTCATATATGCATGTAAGCAGTTTTGGGTGTATGTCCACAGAATGCACTTTAAGGTGGTGATGGACCACTCTTCGCTGCATTGGCTGCACAATATATGGGAACTGGAAGGACAACTGGCCCGAAGGGCACTTAAGCTTCAGGATTACAATTATGAGATAGTCCACTGAGCGTGGGCTTCTTGTCAGGTGGACAGCAAGTAAGAATTAGACTGGCCTGCCAGCCCAGATGCCAGAGCATCCAGACAGCAAACCAAAATGCCTGAGGCACTGCTGCTGATATGACGAATATGGAACCAGAAAAGAGTTCCACCAATGTCTGCCAGTGAGCCAGAATTTCATATAGGCACAAAATAAAGTACCAGATGCACATGGCTGTTAACCCTGAGGGGTACAAGAACATCATTAGATAAGGTGGCTTAATTTTTAACATGTAAAAACTAATTTTTGGGAAGAATTTTCAATGGAAATTTAGGAAAGAAAAATTGACCAACAATTTTCTAAGTGCAATGTGACTGATTAAATAGTAGTTGATTTGGGGGAAAACAAAGCCAGGATCTGGTCCCTCAAATTTGACCTAACTGGAGAATTATTTGGTAATAAGCAGGTTAGTTCCTTGGGAACTGTCATCACAAAATTTGGTGGCAGGCTGAGTCAATTTCAGTTCGACCTCAAACCCCCCCCCCCCCCCCCCCCCCCTTGCCTGAACCAAGACTCAACTACATTTCTGATGGTTGGCACAACGGCATTTAGCCTGACAAGTGGCGGGAATCCCCCAAGGCCACCCCACATAGGGGTGGGCCCATTTGGTTGGGAACAGGTTTGGGACACCCAACCCGCTTTGCTCAGCCACTGGGTTGTTCATTTTGGTCAATGGCATTGCATCAGGCACAACACCTGATTTGTCAGCAGGAAGCTGCCCATTGGGGGTGATGCCTGACAAATTTGGGAGGGATGATTTTTCCAATTGTCATTTTAATCAAATTGCAACTGTTGGGCATTCTGGCTGATAGATCAGTCTTCATACTTTTTTGACCATTTAAAATCTGAGCATTGGGCACATTGCCACTTAAATTGGTTACAATCAATTTTATTTTGGTGATCTCAGTGCAGATTTCACTGATTTTTTGTAACAGTTCTGCTGAGGTTAGTGTGGGTACTGGGAATGGGATCTGAAGTGGGAGAGCTGTTACCCAGAGCTCATCTACTATGTGGCGAGATCGCCCTGAGTAACGAGGGGTACAGCTATCCTCTTTGGTGCCTTTTTACTCGGAAATGGGAAAATGGCCTGGTCAACACCCAGGGGATGTTCCCTGGGACTTACATTACTCTTTCCTTTTCCCAAAGGAAGGGCCCCACCAGGGAACTTCACTGAGCCACATTCTTGTGCACCTTGGGTAATTTGATTGCCATAATTGTTGCAACTTTTTTTTGGGGGGGGATGGGGAGCTTCGGGGTGGGATAAATGGAACGCATCAACCAGGTCCATGCATTTTTGCACAATTGCGCGCCTTGACCCAGTTGTTTTCATAGGCCAGATACTCTTTCCAGACCACAAGATATTATATGGAACATCAGGTTTTCTGGGATGCCAGGATAGCTTCTACCTCAGCCTCCTCTTCATTATTGATAATAATCGGTTCCAGTTCCATGGGAATTGCACCCTTGAAGGGTGACAGCTGGGAAACATGGAAAACAGGATGCTGCTTCCAATGCGCGGGGAGCTTCTTTTGGAACGCCCCATTGCCCAATACCTCCTCCACCAAATGTGGTCTCAAACGTTTGCTGGCGAATTTGCAGGAAGGGGCCTGGATTTTTAAGTGATGGGTGTCAAGCATAACATAAGAGCCCTTCATAAACTCATGACCTGAAAGATGCTTCCAATCCATGAACTGCTTATAGTCATCTCTAGCTTTGGTAAGGTGTTCCTGCACTAAGCCTTGAGTTGATCTAATATGAGCAGCATGGTCCGTGGCAGCTTGAACCTCTGGCTGCAAGCACGGTCTGACCAAAAACAAAGGATTATAACCCAAAGTTGCTTCATCAGGGGAAAACCCCGTGGACGCATGGGTGCCATTATTGTATGTGAATTGGGAGTGGGGGAGATCATTAGCCCAAGTATCCTGCGTGGCTATAGCATAGCAACGCAGGTACTGTTCAAGAACTTGATTGACCCGCTTAGTCTGGCTGTCAGGCTGAGGATGATATGCCATGGAGCGACAGGGGGATATTTTCAGGATTGATAGGAGTTCACTCCAAAACCGTGCGGTGAACTGGGAACCACAGTCACTGATGATTTCCTGGGGGAGACCAAATATTGAAAACATATGGCGTACAAAAAGGTGGGCAGTTTCTTCAGATGTAATCATAGAAGTGCAGGGGATAAAAATGGAGAACTTTGTAAAGTGATCCACCACTACCATTACCGCTGTGAACCCATTAGAGCAGGGGAGCTTGACAATAAAATCCACGGACACTGATGTCCAAGGACCCTCCACCTGCTGTAAGGGGTGCAGGAGGCCATTTTTGCCAGAGCGATCTAACTTGGCCCTGGCACAAGTAACACAATTGGCAATCCAGCCCGGAACTTCTTTTGTCAAACCTACCCAATTGTAGGTCCATTTGATCAAATTGATGCATTTCTTAGAACCAGGGTGACCAACTGTAGGGGGGTCATGATGGGCGTGAAATACCTCATTTCAGAAAGAGGGGGGAACCCAAATGCGAGATCTAAAATAGATAAGACCCTCCTTCAGTGAATATAGGGAGTGTTTATGCTTCTGGTGAGATAACTGCTCAATCAACTCCACGCCCTCAGGGCAGGCCATTTAACTGGCTAAGACCTGAGCAACTAATGGAGTGTCATGGCCAGAGCGATGGAAGAAATGACAGGGGGAACAATTGACAAGATTTGGGTGGTAGGAATTATGTAACAAGGTCCACTTCCTCTGGATCCGTTGAACTGTGGGTGGGGATGCAGCTGATAAAATTGGGAAGTACATTTAGTGCCCCTTTTATGAATTCATATTTTAAATTGAAACTGCACAGGTCCTGGTAGGTTTGGGCTTGCCGGTGTGCCAATTTTGGGGTTTACAAAAGTATAACAGGGCCTGGTGATCCATGCGAACCATTAATTCATGTTGAGCACCCTGTAACAGGTACCGCCAATGAGTTAAGGCCCATGCAACAGCTGCAAACTCCTTGTCATAAATAGCCCAAGACTGCTCCGTGGAGGTAAACTTTCAGGAAAAGTAGGCGACAGGGTGTTCTAAACCATCATGCTCCTGGAACAACACTGCTCTGACAGCTACTGATGACGCATTGCATGCAACGATATATGGCTTGGTGGGATCAGCGTATTTTAAAATGGGAGGAGATACAACCACCTCTTTAATCGATTCAAATGCCTGTTGGCATTTGTCCATCCAACAAAAAGGTACGTTTTTCCCTGTGAGTGGGTGGAGTGGAGCGGCGAGCTGAGAGAGTGCGGGGGAAAACTTTTTTAAGAAAATGATGGTTCCCAAGAAACTCCATAGTTGTTTCTGGGTAGTCAGAGTTAGCCATTCCCAGGATAGCATCCAACTTATTGGGAGGGATTGTGACACCATCTTTAAGAACCAGGTTCCTGAGAAAAGTGACCTCCTCCTTATAAAACTCACACTTGGACGATTTGAGGAACAACCCTGCCTTATGCAAGGCGACCACCACCGCTTCCAAGTCAATAGCATATTGTTCAGGAGTCAGGGATTGAACCAGAATATCATTAATGTATGCAACAGCACAGGTGAACCTGAGGTCACCCAGTACATTATTGATCATCCGTTGAAACATAGTGGGAGCATTCTTCAGCTTGAAAGGCATTACCTGAAATTGGAAAATGCCACGCTTCATCTGGATTGCTGTTATCCATTCCTGCCCTTCCATTACCCAAATTTGGTTGAAAGCGTTCACAAGATCCAGCTTAGAGAACACATGGGATTTGGCGATTGTCTGACTGATTTTCTGCTCCAAAGGCAATGGGTAGGGATCAGTAACTGTTATTTTATTCAAATGGCCATAATCCACACAGGGATGGAGAGAACCATCCGCTTTTTGGCAAAGATGATGGGGGAGGCGACGGGTGAGGTTTCCTTGAATAGCCAACCTTTTTTTTAACATATTATCCAACCAGGTATTGAGTGCAACTTCTTCCTCCGCTGTATGGTGATACAGCGGACAGTTGATGTTCACCAACTCCACAGTTGTTCAAAACCCACAATTGTACCTGGTGTGTTTAGGCAGACAATCCGCCTTTTCCATATCGAAGATTCTCTGATAGCGCATTAAGTTTTTGGGGAAATTGGCTGGAATGCCGCAGAAGTGACTAGGGTAGTGATAGAGCTAGTACCTTGTACCTTCTTGAGGGTGTCAATCAAAGGGAATTCTCCTTCCAAATGATCATTGGTAAACAACAACATATTAAACTCTAAATGAATCTTCACATGTTGTCAATGCCACCACCCCACCCCTAAGGTCACCGGAAACACCAAGTCTGGCATAGCCAAAAAGCGATCACAGAAGCTGAACTGGTGGATTTAAAAATGTACCAGTTATCAAATGACATACGAGGGCTGATAAGCAGATGATGCCACCATCACTGAGGAGCCCGCATCCATTTCCAGTTTTAATTGTTGCGCCAATTCAACACTCAGAAAATTTCCTGCAGCTCCAGTGTCCACCAGGGCCTCAAAGGAGATGTGATGAGAACCAACGCTAATCTTCATGGGTACTAAGAAGTAAGCGTAGTTCTCCTTTTTGGTAGTTGTGGATGAATCCAGCAATACCAAAGAGATGGTGGTGGGATCTGGGAAAACCAATGGGCAAATAGCTGCAGTAACTATGAGGTATGGTTTTGGAGGCTTGAGTGTGGTTGGTCTAATGTGGTCAGAGATAATCTTCTTTACAACCTGGCTCAGTTGGAAAGAAGGGACCATTGCTGCGCCTATACACGTGAGAAAGGCGGAAATGGCTAAGAAAAATGGTTGGTTGATTATGTCAGGCGGACAGCAAGTAAGAATTAGATTGGCCTGCCAGCCCGGATGCCAGAGCATCCAAACAGCAAACCAGAATGCCTGAGGCACTGCTGCTGATATGAAGAATATGGAACCGGAAAAGAGTTCCACCAATATCTGCCAATGAGCCAGAATTTCATATAGGCACAAAATAAAGTACCAGATGCACACAGACATTAACCCTGAGGGGTACAAGAATGTTAGCAGATAAGGCGGCTTAATTTTTAACATGTAAAAACTACTTTATGGGAAGAATTTTTAATGGAAATTTAGGAAAGAAAAATTGACCAACAATTATCTCAGTGCGATGCAACTGATTAAATATTAGGTGATTTGGGGGAAAACAAAGCTGGGATTGGGTCCCTCAAATTTGACCTAAACTGGCGAATTATTTGGGAATGGGTGGGTTATTTCCTTGGGAACTGTCATCGCAAACTTTGGCAGTAGGCTAAGTTGCTGTCAGTTTTACCTCAAACACCTGAACCAAGACTTGACTATGTTTCCAATGGTTGGCATGACAGCATTTAGCCCGATGAGTGGTGGGAATCCTCCAAGGCCACCCCACATAGGGGTGGGCCCATTTGGTTGGGAATGGGTTTGGGACGCCCAACCCACCTGTGCTTGGTTGGTGGGTTGTTCATTCATTCAATGGCATTGCATCAGGTGCAACACCTGATTTGTCAGCAGGAAGCTGCCCATTGGGGGTGATGCCTGACAGATTTGGGAGGGGAGATATTTTTCCAATCGTCATGTTAATCAAATTGTAACTGTCAGGCATTCCAGCCAATAAATCAGTCTTCATACCTTTTTGACCATTTAAAATCTGAGCATTGGGTGGATTGCCACTCGAATTAGTTATGATCAATTTTGCTTTGGCAATCTCAGTGCAGATTTCACTGATTCCTTGTAACAGTTCTGCTGAGGTTAGTGTGGGTACTGGGAATGGGATCTGAAGTGGGAGAGCTGTTACCCAGCGCTCATCTACTATGTGAGCGAGATCGCCCTGAGTAACGAGGGGTAAAGCCATCCTCTTTGGTGCCTTTTTACCAGGAATTGGGAAAATGGCCCGGTCAACACCCAGGGGACGTTCACCAGGACTTACACTTCTCACCAGAATGCGGATGGCTTATCGCGGTTACCAATGGTCCAGTTGGTATACCCACAGGTGGATGAGCTATTCCAGAGAATGGTCAAAGGAAGAATCGAGGATGAGCCTCAAGAAATCCGAGGTGCACTTCAAAAAGTGATGGAAAACACCAAGATTATGGATGGACAAGTATTCAAGATGATCAATGGGAAGCAGCTATTATTCCCAAAACTGTTGGAAAGAGCAGCAATAGTACAAGCATCTCACAAGGTTGTCAGGCATGGAGGCCTGATAAAAACAACTGGCCATATTTGCCAGTATTATTACTGGGAATCAATTAACTATGATGTCGCGGATCATCTGGCTTATTGCGTGGAATGCCAGCTGCATAAACCACACAAGAATACAACTGGATACTGACTGGTCCAACCTGGATTTGCATGGCACATGGTGTCCATCGACGTGATGGGACCACTGGCAATGAGCACAGGAGGAGTCAAGTATATCATAGTAGCCATCGACCATCTGATGAGATGGGTCAAAACAAAAGCCCTAACCAGAGTTGACGCTACCAGTACTGCAAGATTCATCCTGGATCAAGTAGTATACTGGCATGGGTATCTGCAAGACCTACTGAGTGATAATGGGACTAACTTCACATCTCATGTGATCCCAAGGCTAAACAAAGTAAAGGGGATCTGAGGAGTCGTGTCAGTACCATACCAGCTGGAGACAAATGGACTGGTAGAACGGGTCAATGGGACGCTGGATGCGACGCTGAGGAAGCTAGTCACAGGGAGAACTTCTGCGTGGGGAATGTACCTGAGTTCAGTGACGTTCACCTACAACATTAGTCATTATATGGCAATGGGAAAGATGTCATTTGAATTACTATATGGGAGGAAGGCCGCGTTGCCACCAATATTATATTTGGTAGTAGAACCTAAGTCAGGGATGAAATCAAACAATACTTGAACTGACTGACAAGTATCCTGATTGATATGCAATTGCAAGCATTTGATACAAACTTGAAGAAAAGGATACGAGAAAAATTGACAGATGATAAGAACTGACCAGCAAAAGAAGAATATCAAATAGGAGAAAGACTCACCTATTGCAATACACATGGTTTCAGATGAAGAAACAAATTGGATGCATTGTGGTCAGGTCCATTTGAAGTAATCACCAAGACAGCGACTGATGCTTACTCTATCAAGAATCTCTTGGATGGAAGAGTAGTAAATCAAGTCCATGCTAAGTATCTAAAGCGTTGGATCAAAGAAAAAAATAAAAGAGTTCCTGAAGGACCGATGAACCATTAAGTTGGTCATGTCCTGATGATGAGGTCAAGTCTGAAAAAAGGACCTCTGAACCAATCTAGATGGTCATGTCCGAAAAAAGGACCTCTGAACCATGGAAAAATGGTAGGTTTAAGTACCCAAGACCCAGTTTGGGGGAAAAGATGGACCTCTGAACTGAGACAAGGTCAAGTCCCATAGAAAAAAGAATAAAGATAAAAAATTGATAAAAGATACTGGAAAAAAAGATTTTTTAAATAATGCATATAAAAAAGCCAATATATTTTTTATATTTTATTTTTATTGGGTTGTCCTCAGTACGGGGATGATTCTGCCTATGTTGCCTCTTGGGGGAGGGAGGATGGATCGCGGTAGGAAGAAACAGCCCATCAAAACTGATATGCAATTGGACACTTGTGAGGGCGAGACCTAATTGAAACCACATTTGTTGAGAAGATGCCAAGCCCTGAGAAAACGTGACTAGGGGAAGGGAAATTGATATGTCAGAAGATGCCAATCACAAAACCCCAGAGTGGGGAGGAAAACAGCAATAGAGAAAGAGGCAATCAGCGAATAACCCTGAGTAATCCAAATAAGGTACCAGAGCCAGAAGATTTGTCTTGAGCACCTGCTGACGGGCTTCATCAAGGACACCAGACATGTGAGCCAGCAGCAAAGAAGGAATAATAGATGGGGGTTGTCAAATCATGCCCTCAATCAACACCATCAGTGGGAGATAGTGATGAGAAGCTCCAGAGAAGAGGTAGTTGTGCAGAGAGCAGATTGCATCCTGCAAATGATGACTAAGGGCTTCATGGAAGCTAAAGCTGAATGACCAGTGGAAGCCAGGCGAGGCTGGAAGCTTCATCAACCAACTTTGAAGAACTTGGTCAGCAAAGCAGAGAGCATAAGCAACAGCATCCTGATCCAGAAGTTTGTCCAGATCAGAGGGATTCAGCGCTAATGTCAAAGCCTCAGTGACTTGGGACCAGAGTTCAGCGTAGGGGAGCTCAAAGTGTATGCTGTTCCTGATTGAGAGCTCAGAAACCAGTACAGCGGGTTTGTAGAATTGACCAAGTTGAGGAGGAACTCAGGGAGCAAGTCCAACTCAGCTAAGAATTAATGATCCATAGTTACTGGCATGATCTCCGGAGCATCAACAATGATTTTTGGAGCATCAGAGAAAGGAGCCAAATCCATGAGGGTTTTGAAGTCTAACTCAAGAATTGACTGTAAAGGAAGAGTTGGCCGAGAGTTGTTTGAAATGATGGCCAGCCTGGTTTTGGAGGGATTGGTTACCATTTCCAGTAATTTGACAGAAGGACTAGCCACTTGCACCAGACTAGGCGTATGAGTCCTGGAAGGACCATAGAAGAGGTTCCTTCAAGCATCCCAATTCATATGCTGGAAGAGGCGGAGGTCCTGATCAGACAGACTGTTAAGAAGCTGCTGGTAGCGAGATTATGAATTTGACATATGAGCAGGACTAGAGGGGGATGTCAGACTTATATAGAAGTTGACATTATGCACTCTATAATCCATTAGGCTCCAATTTCAGGAAAATTAATCTCAAAATTAATGAGATAAGCTTTCCAAGGCAAGAATTAAGAATGACTTACAGCCAAGAGGTTATGAGTGAAATAATGAAGGCGAATAGAAATAAGTATTCTTAATCAAGCCGCGAAATGAACATTGATGGCAAGAGTCTCCTATCTAGGATGAGGAGAGAATCAGGAATTCAAGGACGCCAGACCAAGAATCCTGAATATGACAGAGGGTCATATGACCTGATGGGGGAAAACAGGATCCTGGGACTAATATCGTCACAAGTAAATTAATCAGCCCAGCATGACAGAAGGTCATGGGGACCGCGCTCTGAGTAGGCAGTAGCGAGGAGGAAGAGGAGGAATGCCATATGCTGAAGGTCATCCCGAGCAGTGTTGAGTATTGATGAGTGTACTCCACTTGAACCAATGAAGTATTTAACCAGTTGTCCAGAGTGGTGTTCTCATGCCCTAGTCCTTTTCTTGCTGGAAATCTAGGCAAGAGGGGGATGTGTTGGGATTTTTGCCCATATTCCCAGCCTGCTAGATTACCTGGTGTCACTAGGGAAAATTCCTTAAGGCGAAGTGAATTAGAAAATGGTTGGCTTGAATTTCAGAGGAACAATGTTTGGGGGATTTTGGGATATTCACCCAGTCATATCTGTCAGGGATCAATCTAGATGAATACCTAATATCTCATTATGCGGAGTGGCTGACGAAATAGGGGCATCTGATAGTGATTAACTAGCAGGTGTACCAATTGGGATCGGTCAGGTTTCATCACCAACTGATTGGGAGTGAATAGTGAGTTGCAAGTCGAGTGATGCCGCCTGCAACTAGTGAATCGATTGGTTGGTGAAGTGACCTGCTATAATGGGTAATAAGTACCATTACCTAAGCAGGTCGCTAGCCAATTATGGTTGGTTTGCTTGGATTGAGAGGAAAACGTTAGGGACACGTTTTCTGACTCTTTACATTTGAGGTCTCAAGGATGTCCAATGATGGAATCCTAGCCAGGATGGGGAAGACCATTGCTGCTGAGATGAGGAAGGGTGATTCAATGGTAACAGCTGCCATTTCATTGAAGAGGTGTCAACCAAGGGTTAGACGGCCAAATCCCCTACTATATATTTCCCTAGGATTCATTGTAATAAACACATTGAAAAATAGACATTAAAACTAGCATTTAGTATTTTCAGTTTTATTAGTAATATTATAGATTTGGTGTATAGTTAGACTATCAGCATCCAGTGTGAAGTTCCATCTCAAGGATATTATTGAAAAAGGCAATAATTGGAAGACTCTCAGAGAGAAAAGTAGATATCTGAGTGGGGATTAAAGACAAAGGGAACCACAATCATGGATAGCTGCTGACTATGTGTTGGGCCAAAAGAGACTGTCATCAGGGGATCTTGACGAAGATCAAGTGGACAGTAATATAGGGAATGAATTTCTACGAGTACAACTTATCAAGTATTTAATTAGAAGTACTGGCCAAAGCGTTGGGCCAAATAATAGTTCAAACTCAACTACGGATAATAGTCTTCATACTATTATCAGATAATACATTCTATACAACGCGAAGTGCATGAGGAAGCTGAACCTGTGCAGTAAAAAGGTTACTGGGTTGACAACTGATAATCAACCAAGAGTAAATTTTTACACCCCTGGATCAAATCAACAGGTTCTATGGAGGTCTCCTGGTGGGCACAAGAGGCCATCAACCACCAGCAGTCCTTCCCACCCCCAAGCTCCCAATCCCCTTTGTTGGAAGGCCTGACAAACCAATGAAAGGGACTGATGGCATGCAGCGATGCTTGGGACATTGACTGAGGCCATCTTGCAGGCTGCCTGGTACCACAGCCTGCCAAGGTAAGGCGACTTTGGAATTATGCCAATACTGGGCTCCCAAGGCCCAGTCCGCCACAAGCCCTACACCACTCACCCCCATATGTGGCCATACCAACTCCGATTGGTCCTGTCCAAATGGACGGCCTTGCTGGGCACACTGTGCTGAGGTGTGGTGCACCAGTTTCTGTTACCTCGGACCCCAGGTAGAGGTGCCTCCCAAAACCTCTATCCACTCATGGGGTCAACAGGCTGAGGTGCGGCCAACTGACCTCTGTCGCCTCAAGCCACTCTGGATCACAACTAGCCAGGGAAAGACCTCTCCAAAAGGAGCCTGGCACATCCACCCCCTTTCCCTGAAGAACCGCCATCTGCTCCCCAAAACTCGCTCCAAATAAACTAAATTTAAATAAAACAGGTTTAGCAAAAAGTGGCCTTTATTGGAAGTGGACTTGGTGTTGGAATAGAATTCCAAAGTGAGGGCCATCAGGTCTGACCTCACTTTGAAATACTTTCAAAAAAGGCTAAATGAATTTTATGTCATAAGGGGCTCAAAAGCCTCCAAAATTGGTGGCATCCAGGCAACTTGGCGGTGAAATAGGGGAACCTCAAAATGACAACAATAAAATGAATTATTTAAATTATCTTGCTATTGACCCAAAGAGAAAAACCTACTTGGAATAATGGAATTGAAACTATCGACATACACAAAACCCATAATTTCCAACCTTATGTGATTCATATACAATTGTTGATTGTTACACTAAAAACCAAAACTTCAGTGAGAGGAGGGCGCCCCAGAGAAGCAAAAGCTATCTCCTGTTTCCAGCGGGAACACCAAGAGAATGAGAGGGGGTAATCTGTTCAGGGGCTGGCACCACTATTGAGCACATATGTAGGAAAGGGTCTGAAAGTATGAACCAAACCGGGAACCAGTATGAGACCAACTGGTGGCGACATGGTGGGAGGTACCCAAACATCCACGCTTGAAAGTGGTCCACTAAGTGCAAATGGAACTGGCGTACAGCTTCTTGGAGGGTGGGGGTGGAGCCTGAAATAGCATCTAAGACAATTGTGTGTATAGTCCACTAGTGATTGTGACTACCAAGGCATGGAGGGAGGGTGGAAGAGGGGAAGACATAGATAAAGCAAACATGTCCTTATACAGGCTGAAGGGTTGTGCATGATCATGGCAAAACAGATGTTGTACGTCATGCCATATCACTTTAGATGGAGGGCACTCTTCCAGGCAGTGAACCAGCATTCTATACTGGCCACACATGACACAGGATGAGTGCAGTGCATTAGAGCGTTTGGCAGTATGGTATACTTGTCTCAAGCAGCGCCACACATGGGAACAAATATGCAGCTGCAGAAGAGGGTGGTGGGCATACTTCCAAATAACTTTCTGGGTATCAAGGGGGTAGGGGATGTCCGTCATGTCCAGGTAGTCCAACCTAGCCATGGTAGGGGGTCGCATGGGTATCACTCCGTTCAGAATAAGAAGTCCTTGTACTTCCTGGATGAGCTGAGGAGAAGGACGCCCTGTCAGGTGGATAGCAAGTAAGAATTAGACTGGCCTGCCAGCCCGGATGCCAGAGCATCCAAGTGGCAAACCAGAATGCTAGAGGAACTGCTGCTGGTATGACGAATATGGAACTGGAAGGGAGCTTAATTCTCTACAGATAAAAATGGGATTTTTGGGGGAAATTGTTTTTATTGGAAAATTTAAGGAAGGAGAATCAACCAACAATTTTCTCAGTGCGATGCGCCTGATTAAATAGTCATCAATTTTGAGGGAAAACAAGCTGGGATCAGATTCCGCAAGTTTGACCTAAGTGGCAAATTATTTGGGAAATGGGCGGGTTAGTTCCCTGGGAACTGACATTGCAAAATTTGATAGCGGGCTGAGTTGTGGTTGATTCGACCTAAGCGGTGAACTATTTGGGAATGGGCAGGTTAGTTCCCTGGGGACTGACATCACAAAATTTGGTGGCGGGCTGAGTTGCGGTCAGTTTGACCTAAGCAGTGAACTACTTAGGAATGGGTGGGTTAGTTCCCTGGGGACTGACATCACAAAATTTGGCGGTGGGCTGAGTTATGGTCTTTGCCATTGTGTCAGGTGCAATGCCTGATTTTCCAGCAGGAATCTGCCCAACGGGGGTGATGCCTGACAGATTTGGAAGGGAGGGAATTTTTTGATCACCATGTAAACTGAATTGCAACCATTGGGCATTATGTCTAATAGCTTGGTCTTCATACCTTTTTGACCATTTGAAATCCAAGTATCATGCTTATTGTCGCTCAAATTAGTTGTGATCAATTCCATTTTGGTGATCTTGGTGCAGATTTTACTGATTCCTCATAACAGTTATGCTGAGGAGAGTGTGGATACTGGAAGCAGGATACAAAGCGGAAGGGCTACTACCCAGCGCTCATCTACCATGTGAGTGAGATCGCCCTGAGTAATGAGGGGTATGGCCATCCTCTTTGGTATCTTCTTGCTCAGGAACGGAAAGATGGCCCGATCAACACCCAGAGGACGTTCACTGGGACTTACATTACCCTTTCCTTTTTCCAAGAGAAGTGCTTCATCACTGGGAAACTGTACAAGAGCCACATTCTTGTGCGCCTTGGGTAACTTGATCACCATTACTGACGCAGGTTTTTGGGGGAAACAGAGAATCTTGGGTGGGATATGTGGATCGCTTTGACCAGGTTCATGCAATTCGCGCAATCACGCGCCATTCCCCAACTGTTCTCATAGGCTGGATATCCTTTCCAAGCCATGAGATATTGGATGGAATGTCACGATTTCTGGGATGCCAGGATAGCCTCTTCCTCGGCCTCTTCCCCATTTTTGATGATGATCAGTTCCAGTTCCATGGGAATTGCACCTTTGAAGGGCGGCATCTAGGAAAGTACTGGGCTTTGGGGGAAACAAAGAATCTCAGGGTAGGATATGTGGAACGCTTTGACCAGGTTCATGCAATTCGCACAATCGCGCGCCTTTCCCCAACTGTTCTCATAGGCTGGATATCCTTTCTAAGCCATGAGATATTGGATGTAACGTCGCGATTCCTGGGATACCAGGATAGCCTCTTCCTCGGCCTCTTCCCCATTTTTGACGATGATTGGTTCTGGTTCCATGGGAATTGCACCTTTGAAGGGCGGCATCTGGGAAACTACTGGGCTTTGGGGGAAACAGAGAATCTCAGTGTAGGATATGTGGAACGCTTTGACCAGGTTCATGAAATTCGCACAATCGCGCGTCTTGCCCCAACTGTTCTCATAGGCTGGATATCCTTTCTAAGCCATAAGATATTGGATGTAACATCGCGATTCCTGGGATGCCAGGATAACCTCTTCCTCGGCCTCTTCCCCATTTTTGACGATGATTGGTTCTGGTTCCATGGGAATTGCACCTTTGAAGGGCGACAGCTGAGAAACTACTGGGCTTTGGGGAACAAACTCATTGCAAGTTGAGATGTCAGACCCTACTGACATGGGCAAGATAGCTGTGGCAACTATGGGGTATGGGTTTGGAGTTTTGAGTGGGATGGGACTAATGTGGGCAGAAATAATCTTCTTTATGACCTGATTCAGTTAGAAAGAAGGGACCATTGCTGCGCCAATATCTACAAGAAAGGCGGAAATGGTAGAGATTGATGGTTGGTCAATTATGTCAGGCGGACAGCAAGTAAGAATTAGACTGGCCTGCCAGCCCAGATGCCAGAGCATCCAAGTGGCAAACCAGAATGCCAGAGGCACTGCTGCGTGTATGACGAATATGGAACTGGAAGGGAGCTTAATTCTCAAAAGATAAAAAATGGGATTTTGGGGGAAGTTGTTTTTATTGGAAAATTTAAGGAAGAAGAATTGACCAACAATTTTCTCAGTGTGATGCGCCTGTTTAAAAAGTTGTCAATTTTGAGGGAAAAAAGCTGGTATTGGATTCTGCAAGTTTGACCTAAGTGGCAAATTAATTGGGAAATGGGAGGGTTAGTTCCCTGGGAACTGACATCACAAAATTTGACAGCAGGCTGAGTTGCGATTGGTTCGACCTAAGCGGTAAACTATTCAGGAATGGGTGGGTTAGTTTCCTGGAGACTGACATCACAAAATTTGGCGGCGGGCCAAGTTGCGGTCAGTGGCATTGCATCAGGCGCAACGCCCAATTTTCTGGCAGGAATCTGCCCATTGGGGGTGATGCCTGACAGATTTGGGAGGGGGGAATTTTTTGATCATCGTGTAAACCAAATTGCAACCGTTGGGCATTCCAGACAATAGCTCAGTCTTCATACCTTTTTGACCATCTGAAATCTGAGTATTGGGCTGATTGCCACTCGAATTAGTTGTGATTGATTCTGTTTTGGCGATCTTGGCGCAGATTTTACTGATTCCTCATAACAGTTCTGCCAAGGATAGTGCGGATACCAGAAGCGGGATCTGAAGCGGAAGGGCTATTACCCAGCGCTCATCTACCATGTGAGCGAGATCGCCCCGAGTAATGAGGTGTATGGCCATCCTCTTTGGTACCTTCTTTCTTGGGAATGGAAAGATGGCCTGATCGACGCCCAGAGGATGTTCACCAGGACTTACAGCCCCTATCTGAGTGGTGTGCCCACAGATGCGAATACTCACTCAGCACTCTACATGTAGTAGGATCCTTTTGAAGTGGGGCAGCGTTTCATGTGAGCCCGCTGCAGAAGGATGTGAGGCAAGGTACTTTAACAGAGAGTGGGGGTGGGAAGGATTGGTGAGGCCCAGGGCGTGGGAGAAGTTGTAGCAGGCTGCGCGGGACCAGTGCTGGGCTGAGATTGTAGGGTTAGTAATGGCAGCAATCCAGGTGCCAAGGATTTTGGCAGCATGGGTCTCAAAGTTGAGCAGACCCATACCACCACAATAGCGAGGGCCAAACATGACATCCGGGCGCACTGGTGGTGGGTGGCCTAACCAAAGCCACCCTTGCAGAATGGCGTATAGTGACTTGGAGAAACACAGGGAAAGAGCAATGACGTTGGCTTCAAACCAAACAATAGAGAGTAGCATAGAGTTGGCTAGCATTAACCTGCCTGTAAGAGAGGTCTGATGGGCTCTGAGGGAAGTTATGCATTTTGTAACGTTGTCTAGGATATGGTTTTCCATCACCGTTGAGGCATACCATCCTGCCTCCAGCCACACCCCCTAATGGCGTACAGGGCCAACGGTGGGGCTTGGCACAAAGGGGAGCACAAGCGGGGTGGTGTGGGGTGGGCAGGGAAAGCTATCTCATGCGCTAGCTGATGAGGCAGGTAGGAAACAGGGCGCTGGGGCCCAGCAGGATTGATACCGACTAAGGAGAACAATTTCAGTTTTGGAGGCGTTGATTGCTGCATCACTTACCCTGGAGTAAAACTGGATATCTTCAAGCGCACGTGCATCATGATTGTTAGCCAACCCCAACCACACAATCATCAGCAAACGCCAACATCTTGACTGGTGCTTGTCCTTGCACATGGACACCAGTAAGGCGGGAATTCACATTTTAAAGGAGTGCTAAGGCTGAAGTTTTACAAGAGTGAGCTAAGAGGGTCCCCTTGGCGCAGTCCCCTTTGAGGGCGGGTTACATCCTTGAGGAAGCCAGGGCCACGCACAGCCATTGTGGCAGACTCCGTTAGCAACATCACCCAATTAATGAAGCGAAGGGGGAGGCGGAACATGTAAAGGAAGGCTCTGAGGTAGTCCCAATTGACTCTATCATAGGCCTTCTGCTGGTCGAAAATACAAGTGCTCCAGAAGCCGTGGATTGAAAGACGTTGGCTATGGTGTGTATGTTGTCCCAAATTGACCTTTTGGGTATGAAACCAAATTGTTAAGGGGACATGAGAGCAGAGGCAGCAACCCCTAGACGGTTAGCCATGATTTTGGTAAAAATTTTTGTGTCTGTGTTAGTAAGAGAAATGGGGCGCCAGTTGGCCAAGTTCAGCTTATCCCCTTTTTTGTACAATGTAATCGAGAAGGCCTCTTGCTCTCCAGGCAGGAGGCGCGTTTCCAGAAGGCATTGGTTAAGAGAGGCAAGCAGCAAGGAGGATAAATCTTTAGAATACTTCTTATAGAACTCATAAGGGATGCCGTTTGAACCTGGACATTTCCTATATGGTGCACTGCAAAAGGCGGACCAGAGTTTGTCCCAAGTAATCAAATACATCAACTCCAAAAACCAAGAAACTGTGTGGATGTGTGCACTTTTGAGAAAAGTTTCCATTTTGGTTGGTAGTATTGGATCAGATCGATACAGATTGGAGTAATAGATTTTTATTTTGATTACCACTTAAGCTGGAGTATCCGCGACAGAGTGGTCTGGCCTTCGCACCTGTGTGCAGGCCAAACTCTGGCGCAGTGCAAAGAATTTTCAAAAAGTAAGTGGAACACATGTCGCCTGCTGTAATATGTTTAGCTTTATACTGAACACAAACCCAATGCTTGTGTTGTCTCACCAGTGCGTTGAGGCAGGCTGACACTTCCACCCACTTGTGACCCCAAGTTAGGCTGTAGCCTGCAGCGGGGAAGTTGGACTCCAGGTGGTCCAACTCTTCCAGTGTGCACAAAATGATCGCCGATGCAGCCTGTGAGTGGTGGGAGGAGATGTGGCAAGCCTGGCGGATTGTGCTCGCCTTGAAGGTTGACCAGGTGGAAATAGGATCTGCACATAATGGTGTGACAAAATCTGGAGCTGAGGTCAAAGATTCTACCCACGAGGAAAATTTTGGCAATGCAATATCAGCTGGGCAAGTTTTGCACCATTTCAGCGCCTGGGCTGCTGGGTTGGATAATCGGAAGGAAATCAATACCATCCTGTGGTTGGAGAAATTGATTTTTGTCATGGTGAGGTGGGAAATTTGGGTATGAAATTTAAACGGCGCAAGGATAAGGTGATACAGGTCATGGACCCTAATTGGCCATTGTGTACGTGGGGGCGTGACCTGTTAGTGAGTAGTGGAGCATGGCGTGGCAAAGTATTGAACAACCTTAGGGTAGCTTTGAGAATGCAAAGTTCAACATGCCCCTGTGGGGGTGTAGGAGATGAGGGCCAGTGGTCTGTGGATGGGTTCATCCAACAGTTCATGTCTCCAACAACGAACAGGTCAGGGGTAGCAGAAGGGAACTGACTGTCAAGAAAATTCCTCACGTTCTTGCGCACAGGTTGGGACATAAATGTTAATGACAGCATGCACTTCGTTGTCCCACAAAAAGTTGACAACAAGGATGCAGCTGTTTAGGTATGAATTTGATGAAATAATTTAAAATTACTGGTCACTCAAACTAGCACCCCACAGTGCTCAGACGAAAAGGAGAGGGAAGGGAGGAGCATGGTTTTCCATGATTCCTCAGTACCACGTGGACAGTGGGTTTCCTGAATGACCAGGATGTCCATGGGTAAATTATTTTGTAAAAATTCAGTTACTAGCCCGGGATAGCAAGGTCTTGAGTCCAGCAATGTTCAACATCCCTAAAGTAAAGGCTCCTCCCATTGCACCTTAGGTGCGAGGGGAAGGGCACCCAAGCCCTTCAGCCTTCTCTTTTTCATCATGGCGCTGCTTGGCACTGCAGGTATTCGAGAGATGGAGTATATGTCAGAATGGTTAGCTTTAGCAGTGGGGTTCACATTGGCTTTTGCCTTCACTTTTTCCCTGCTGTGGGATGAGTTTTTTGCGGTGTGTGCATTTGTGGTGCACCATTGCTTGGAGGCGGAAATTTGGCAGGATTGTTGGTGAGTGACTCATTCCCAATTGATGCTTGGGCACATTGGTCAGGTGAAACTGATTCGCCCATTGGGTGTTCAGCTTGGGTGGCCCAATTGGCTTGGGGTGTCCCAATCTGATTAGTTGAGGGATTTGCAAGCTGCTTCCACCGCAAAAGTCTCAACGTCCTCCTAGAGTTGGGCTGGTGGGATTGCGGATGCTGCCTTGGCTGCTGCCTTGCAGGCCTGCTTGGCCTTCTTCCACTCTTGTGAGGACACTGGTTTTACTAGAATGTAGCAGCCTTGCACTCCCCATGGGAAGGCTGCTTCAGTGTCTAGTGTCAGTTCATAGTAGGCTTCTGCACTACCCCATTGCATCTGAGAGAATCTATTGATGAGTAATGCCCTCTTTGGAGGGGCAGGTGTGGGCCTTGTGACCAAAAGCGTGAAAGAACGTGCAGATGGGAGGCGTGCTATCCATGATGACCCAGAATGTATGGGTGTTTTACCCATTGATTTTGATGAAAGCAGTGTGTGGGATTTGGGTTAAATCCTCCGCTATCTACAGATGGGTTGAGAACAGCAATTGATTTGCTAGTGAACATGTTTGGCATTAGCATAAAGTGCTGTATTTTAAAGGATTATATTTCTCCATATATGGCGAGCCCAGCCTTCAGGTGGTGCTTGAGCATGGTGCACTTGACTGTTGTGGGTAGGAAGTCAAAAGTCACAAAAGTTTTATTTGCTTTAGCCCAGTGGGTGCACTTCATTTTGACTACCCGTTGACCATCTGGCAGGTCTACTACTCTGCGCACCTTGGTGGCTTCATCTGCTGCTTCCTTATTTTAGAAGCCAAGATCCAGCCAACTGTGTGGCGTGGAGTGGGGTGTGATGTACACCGCGTTCAGGAAATGTGTGTACATCTCCACAAAACATCTCCCAAAGCGCCATTTGCTGAGTATCCAAGAAAACATGTACCCCATGTTTCACCAATGATAGTGGTTGGGAGTGCGGTGTATTTATGAACTGGTTGCAGTGCACTTTCCAATCCAAAATTTCTGGGAAAATGGTGACCGCCGGTTTTTTATTACTAATTTTATCTATTCCACTGGGCTCACTGGGGCATTTTTGAAATTTGGTTGACATGGGGCCAACACCTGTGCCCTTAACTTTACTTGCCCAACTGCTCCCCAACATTGGGCGCCAACTAATATCCCCAATGATATTATCAAACTTTACTAGATTTGAATTGAATTTGTTGCAAAAGAGTTTGCAACGAGAGAGAAAAGTTACTGTATTTACTTTAAATTCTAAGCTTTTATATATTATTAACCATATTAACCCTTAAACAGATTTGAGAAAAATGTTTGTGTAAATTATGGGGGCACAAAAAATAAATATTTAAATAGTTCAAAATATAAAATTTTAAAATCATTATTGCATAGAAGAACAAAGCAAAAATTTGGTTTTTGTTAAAAAAAATTGATTTAAATTAAAATTGAGCAAATAGCAGATATATTTTAATTTGTTAAATATTTGCATTGAAATATGAATTAAGAGATTTGGTTAGAATAATTTAATTATCTTGATCAGAACTACTATTGGAGTCTTCTTGATTATCAAATGATACATTGGGTACATGCTGATAATAAAAACAAGGGTATATGCATAGATAATCATCACACTTTTCACACTTATAAAACAAGGTTTTTGACTCCATTTGAATAGCATAACTTGCAGTTTAAGCGTTTCATGACTTATATTGGGAGATGGCATTCAGCACGTGATGATTCATTCTCATATCTAAATCAAACGAAATACTAGATCTGAGCAATAAATATTCAACTCAATAAAATTGTAGTGCTTCAATTTTCTATTTGTTGAAAAGACACTATATAATACATAGGTATTATGCAACATTATTTCAAGAATATGCATTGTAAATCTCTGAGTCCAACAATTTGTCTTTCTTTTCATGGAGTAGTACTTAATCATCTGATCAAACTTATCTACCCCACCCATAAATTTGTTATATTCATTTATAACCCTAGAAATTGTTTTGTTATCTAGTTCTTCATTTTCTAACATCATATTAGGTGGTTAGCATTACTACGGGTTTTTTGTCACACCAAATTAAAATTTGAGCATTTCCCCTCTGCAAATATATTGACTCCCTATGTGCTATATCTTTTTTCAACTTATCCAGATTTAGAGGTCCTCTGCAGTTGATTCTCAAAGTTCCACAGATATAATTTTTTTCTAATAAATTCTTGGCAATA
Organism: Massospora cicadina; assembly: GCA_022478985.1. NCBI lineage: Eukaryota > Fungi > Entomophthoromycota > Entomophthoromycetes > Entomophthorales > Entomophthoraceae > Massospora > Massospora cicadina. The sequence goes on along the minus strand of JAKSZP010016440.1, from coordinate 21,220 downwards.
GTATAAAATTTGTAGTAAATGTCTACAAATAATATACAATTGCATTCCATAAGATTTTCTACCAATTCCATTTCAGTTTGGACAAGTGAATATTTTTCCCCAGCTTTTCTTAAATTGTAAACAAAACTTGTTTTGGACTCGGCTAGGATGTAAAACTTCATGCCCATTTTTCAGGTTTGAAGGGGGAATATACACAATTTCTAATCTTTCCCTTGTACGCCAGCATTCCTTCAGCAATAGCTAAATGCTCACCTGACATATAAAGACTTTTAAATAGTCCTTCTAGGTACCCCACAATCTTTGGCTTTCTTATTAGCTTTATATCATTGATATCTTTGGTACTGATGCAAGTAATGTGCTTATTTAGTTCTCAAAAGCTGCCATAGCTCATAATCTTTGATAAACTGGACAGTAGGAATATTTTTTCACTTTATTCCAACAATATTAATAGTTTGGATACTGCTTAATGCTTAAAATTAAAAGAAAAGCCATGTAAGCATTTAATTCTGTCTTTGTCAATAGTTTTGGTCTATTTCCAACTGGCTTGTTTTTATCTTTCAATGATCTTATGATTTGTATGTGTGATGATATAAACAAAAATGACATCAGTAAAAAAATCAGAAAAAGCCTCTTCAGATGATGGAACAGGTATTAACATTATTGATTGGGAGTGAAAGCTTCTATTCAGCAATGAAAAAAGCTCAGGATGCTAGTCCTCATTAATGGGTAGCGTTAAATTAGCATTTAAACTAGCTTAGCGTTAGGTAGGGAAAAACTTTGATAAGTCAATAGTTCTGCTGGATCTATTTCATCTGAATTCAAAGTAAAATCTTAGTCTATTAGCATAGCTTCATTTCTGCTTTGAATTCCATCGCCTTCTGATTCCATTTTTAGGAGTAAAATAAATTACACTTAAAGGTGTGGTGGCAAAAAACAAATTACACTTAAAGGTGAAATTTTCTGTTTAAGGATTAACAAGCAAACATATTCACTATATTAATAAACAAGCTGATTCCTCCAGCGTTTCTTGGATTTATAACTTACCAGAGTTTTTATATTAAATCATTTTAGTTTTTATCACTTGCTTTTCTATAAATCACAATCTTGTCTGTGTTGGAATCTTGCATCCTTCATTTAAAAAACTTCCTTTTATAACCTATTAATGAAATTTTGCACAGTTATTAAGGTCAGATGATAATACAATATTCTACCATACTCAACAATTTATATAGTAAAATACAAAAGTTTATTATGTAAGAAGTGAAAATTTTATGTTTTAATGGTAATTAGTATATTGTTATGACTGAGCTTAATATTTGGTTGATTCAATAGTTTAAATGGTTTTGCCAAGCAGTTGGTGGTCATTTAGCTAATTTAAGTTAATTGTTTTATTAAAGGTGTAGGCTGGCAAAATTTCAGAAAAGCAAGGCTAAAAGGCTAAGAATAACCTTTTGTTAACTAAATCATTGTATTGTAAATGGGTATCAATAAGTTTAGGAAATAATTGGATCTGTTGAACCAACCAATTAGACATTAAAATTCTTAGAAAACTTATTGAACCAATTATGTTGACAAATAACCACCATAATGCTTGGTTAAATTGAGATTTTATTTCTATCAAAATTATATACTATTTTATATCTTATATAGCATTATTTATTTTGCTAAAGTTAAGAAAAAATGCCTGCAACAAGTGATTCACCTTTAGCATAAAATATTTTAGCAAGTTTGGTCAAAATTGGTTCAGTAGTTTAAGAGAGATGAAACATATGCACATGCTTATACTCAATAACTTTTAGTTATATAGAGACTAATACCCAGAGGGAGCTTATCTAAGCTTTCTTCAGTCTCCCTTAGGATATGGGTTATATCAAGGAGAATATTGGTATTACAAGAATAAATATTTTACATAAACTTTGAATATTTTTACCTATTGTTACCAAATAAAGTGGAAACTCTCCCACTGAGTATCTGCTATGAGTGTATAAATTTAATCAAACTGATTTGGTAGTCTTTAAGATTACCACTGACAGCCTAGATCTCCCTTAAACTTTATTTATATAGATAATAGCTTTTTAGGTTTAAAATTTATAACAAAACAGCAACACTTATAGATTGTAAGGTTTAAATTTGGGGCTGAGGCAATGTGCATGCTTTGCCCATTATATACATGGGTTCAAGCCTATATTACTTTGTATTCATTTGAATTGCTGCTTTTTGGAAATACCTGTTATTTGGACAGAGTACCATAGCCCAAACAGTTAAAATTCTTCCAGGGTTTATTAGCTAAGAACCACAGTTTTTGCTTACTAACTAAAATTAACATTGATTTCTTAATCTTTCAAAGTTATAGCTAAGTTACAACAGTATGTCAGCCTTTCTCTTTAAAAAGCAACCAATTTATCCCTTGTGTCCAGCCTCTTCTAACCTAATCCATTTCCAATTATTTTTTTCTATCACTCAATTTCTTCTAACTTTAGGTTTATGGTAGCTTATGCTTGAGCTGGCGGTGGCTTAGCCTTTTGCACCTATTTGGAGACCTCTGATGGAATATCAGCTTGTCTGGGAAGGTAAAACTAAGTTAAGCCAACCAGTTTTCTTATTCTATGATCCATTTATATTAAATTTGGTACCCCACCCTTACTTAAATCTATTTCTGTCTTGATATTATTGCTAAGATTTTAAAAAAGGCTACCTTGTCATGTTATGCTCCCCAGTTAGCGCTTTCCCTTTTTTGTTATGGTACTGACTCTCTTATATATCACTTCATGAGAAAAGTAACTTATCATCATTAATCGCCCTAACTATACCAACCTTTCATATTATGACATCTTACCCTAATTGTGTTCTTTCTCAATGTATATTTCCTGGATTCATGAGACCTGCCATAATCAGTTGACCAATTTTAAAGCAGTTATTATCATATATAGCAGTATAATCCCTTTAATCAGTTAATATTACCTGTCTCTATAGGTTAGTACCTTTCATTTTTTTGTTTTATCCTACAATGCTACACAAATTTTAAGGAAAAATAAGTTCTTTTTCCCTTGTGCCTCCTTTAGTTACATCCCAGTTTAAAAAGATCTAATACCCTATAGAATATCTATATCTCCTACCAAAGTGTGCTACCTGCCTCCTAATCTGAAAATGCTCTACCTTTGCTAAGGTGCAAGGAGAGCCCCATTGAGTCTGGTGTAGGACATAGTACTATTTTCCAGTGAAAGGTATTTTGCATCTAAAAGGTAGTATAATGTGATTTTGGGTTAGTGCTAAGGTGGCAGGGATGCTTCACTTTAAGTTCTAAGGAGTTAAACCCCCACAACCTTGCAAAATTTATCAGTTCACCACTTTCTTGGAATGTCATTTTGATAGTTTGACAAAAGATGTAACATAACTTAGCAGGTATAAAACACCTTGTTTTCATTGGTGGAGTGACATGATTCTCCCATCGCAGATATTTAATTATCTGATCTTGCATTACCCTCCAAAGTTTCAGTCAAGGTATAATGAATAGGTTGGCTTAAAATCTAGTTACCATCATGATGGCTTGTACCATGGAGCTTGCTGATATAATTAAGACTTCACTGACACTCAGGATAAGTCACCACTCAGAGCAACAGCCAGAATACCGCCAGTACAGCCATTCACAAGACTTGATTTGAAGTGAATAGAGAAAATTCTAATAATCGCCAGGTAACTCCAAAAGCGGGCCACATGGCTGGAAATTAGCACCACAAACTCCTTAATTTGATAAAAAATTGGAAATCAGAGGGCTTTATTTACTTAATCAAAAATAAGTAAGAGAAAATAGAGCAACAGCAGAACCTGCTGTGGACTGCAGCCTTATAAGCTAGAAGAGTGAGGAATAAGAGGTGGGGTGCATTAATGCCTGTAAATTCCCTTGCAATCATTTTTTGATGGAATGACAAACTAAGTGCTACCAATGTTAATTTGGATTTCACCTAACCAGCTGGATTTGTACTAAAGTTTTTACCAAAATTTTTCGTGGCACATTTCTGCCAATCAATCTGATAACAATTTGTTTGACAGCTGACAGGGCGTTCCCAAAGATAGGGCAGGCGAGGGCGGTCCCATTTTATATCATATGGATTTAGCACACCCAAACCTGTTGGAGTGGGATCACCTTAACTGGCAGAAAGGAGATAAGTTGAAGGGGTGAGTTCAAGTCTAAGATTGATTCAATCACTTCAATCTCATTAAATATTGACTTACTTGCTGTCATGTGCACATGACATAATTTTGGAGACTAACCCCAAAGATAAGGCTGGGCGCCTGGAGGCCCAAAAGGTGAAGCTACAGGGCCTCCCAGACCTGAAGCACACCCTAGACCAGCGCTGGGTAAGGGCAAAATATGCCCAGGTTGGTCCTAGTGGGGTGCTGAGTGCCCAGCTCTTGACGTCAGGCTAAGCATTAAAATGAACTATCTACCAAACAAAGGCGGACGGTTTGGTTTGGTTTGTTTAGTCAAGGAATGGGGATTCAAAACCCATTCCATCTATGAAATAATGCGCTCAGGTTGAATCCAACTTCAATTATTTACTTGAGTGAAGTTGGTTTTGGCCTATTCTACTAACTCAGATGGCAGTATTGCTTTATTGGTGAGTCACTGCTTGGGCCCACTGTGGCATAACCCCAATTTCCCCATCTGAGCTTAAATACGATTTCCCCAACCAACATTCCTTATTGGTTGACTTTGCAAATAAACCTTTTCCTGTTTACGTTATTTTACAATTTTATGATATTCCAATCACTCCTGTGTGCAAACCTCTTCGAGGAGGTCTCGCGTTCCATTACCCTTGCCATTGCAAGGACCTTGCAGCTCTCAACTCATGCACTGTTTGTTTGCCCAGGCTCCCTCCAACCTGGGTCACTTAACCCTTTCTTATATGTACCACGCCGCTTCTAATGGTGTTTTTATCATAAATCTCGTTCTTCTATGCCTTAGCTGTTATTGCTCCAGCACCCTCTGCTGGGATCTAATGACTTTGGCACTAACAGCTAGTTCCCTGACATGGGCCTTGTGCGCCATGCACTACCACGCTGGGAACAGGAGAGTTATTTACACTCTCCTTACACTTGCATTATTGAGACTCAAATTAGGGGGAAGTCTTATAGCAAGGTGGGGGAACTACAACAACTTGTTGGAGATGGCTTCTGGCCACCACCTCCTCCTGACATACCCCCTTGATCTTCTACACCAACTCCTTGGTGATGAGAATAGGGAGCAACACAACCTTCAGGGAATAGCTGTACCCCACCTCTCATCAACAGCATAGGCTAGATTGTTTTTGTTGGTGAGGGTGTGAGCAGCCATCTTGGCCCCTTTCTTGGTTCTGAAGGGAAGCTCATTCCTGTTAAGATTCAGGGTATGCCCCCAGGACTTACACTATCCTTCCCTCTTTAAACATGGGGAGCACCACCACCTGGAAACTGTGCAAGAGCTAAGTTATTATTCATGTTAGGTAATTTGATGGCCAGGAGGGAAGTAACCTTCTGAGGATGAGGAGTTTCAGGGTGGGTGACGTAGAAGGTGTTGGAAATTTGGTTGATCACATTATCAATATAAGTTGCCAATTAGCATTTTGAAGGTTGTTAAGCAATCTATTGTTTGGCAATGGTTGCCAACTAGATTACAAGTTTTAATATACCAAAGGATATAATCTGATGATTGGTTTTGATTAATGTTTTATTAGGACCATCCCAAACAATGTTAAATACGCATTTCAATGATGGCTTGATAGCTAAGAATTGTATTGCAAGCGTAGATCATTTAAGAAGAGGCGCTAATGATTAGGGAAATATTACAAAGCCACTGAAGAGTTCTAACGCTTGTTTTGGCAGTAGTTAGTAGTTGTAATCAGGTAACACAGCCCCTCAGAACATATGTGTATGGTTCCTAACACAAGGGGATTGCTGCCCATCCTCAAAAGGTTACACTTCTGAGGATTAACTAAGAGAAAGGCTTTTGCCATCATTTGGAAGTTAGTCCTAAGGGTTAGAAGTTTTAGGAGACCAAACAGTTGATTTCAAGAGAATTATCTAAAAGTTGTCCGCCTTCTGCCTATAACAATCCTTGGCATTTTCTAATAAGAACAGAGTTTAACTGAAATATATTTATTATATTTACTTCTAAATTGAATTTTAAGGGAATGTAGGTCCCTGTTTGTTTTTCTCAATTTACAGTTTGCAAGAGTGGATCATTGCCACTTATTGTGATGACTCAACTTACTTATAATCACCATACAGCTAGTGTTTTAATTAGTTTACAACCAACCTGTACAGAAAACTACCCAAAAAGCTTACACTTGGTTCTTACTACAGGGGTGTAGTTGTATTCTCAAGCAAAATTCCCAGAAGAAGGTTATCAGCGCAATGTCCAACAATAACGCACTGAACTTGGTGACACATGCCAATGTCTCTATATTAGATGAGTAAATTCCAGCTGATAATAGTCAAGAAATGGCGGAATTAAAAGACAAGCTATGGAGGAATATAACAATTGATGGGATCAAATCTTAACAGAGAAAACCTCTTATGGATCAAAATGGACAAATAAATTAGAGCACCACATTTGTAAAGGTGTTGCAATGGGGTATTTGTTGCCCAAGGTTAAGGAAATAACCCAAAGGTAAGTGTGAATCTTGCGTTGGCCCAAGAGAAGGAAGAAACAGAGCAAGATTAAGGAAAAGGCATTGCAGTCTAGATTCAGAACAATCTAGCACTGCAAGGGAACCTGTTCCACTGGATATCTGCTAATAAGGAAAATTATTGGCAGGACCAGCTCAGGTTGCAACTGGGTCCGCCATGAAAAGTCCTGGAGCACTAGATGAGATTGAAACAAAAGGGAATTAATCCAGAGAATAGTAGATGAAGTCAATCAATATTAAATTAGTCAATTAACGAGAGAGGCAAGGAATGCCAAAAAATATGATCAGATACAGACAAATTTGGATAGAGAAAAACGTTAACAAATTAATCCATGTGAGTAGGGGATTGTTTACAGACCTATTGGCAGAATTAATCTAAATGTTTAAGTTGGAAAAATAAGCTGGAAAATAAGTATAAAGACATAAAATAAAATAGAAGAAAAAAGAAAAAAAGATAAAAAATAAAAAATCACTAGAGAATAGAATATAAAAATTAAAAAATATATGTAAAAATTGATTTTTTTTCGTTGTGGAAATGCATCTGGAAATATTTTCACCTGTCAAGCGTGGAGAAAGGGGAAGACAATGGTGGGTATGAGTCCCAATTGTCAGTAGGATCAGGATGAGCTGAAACTAGATCTACCATGAGTAGTCCCTAAGATGAATAAGATCCGCTCTGATTGCAAATGGAGAGCCAACCTGGGGGAGTACAAGTTTTCCAGTCTATTACTGGAGATGATGACCAAGTAGTCCTGGTACAGCATGAGGCCATAGGACTGCGTCTACAGAAGACAGAAAGAAGGGGACTACTGAACTAATGAGCTAGTTAAAGATGGTAGATGGACCTCTGAACTAGACTTGTTAGTTGAGTCTTAAGAAGCAATTGCCTCTGGAAAAACTATCTCGCTGGGTAATCTGGTCAAGAGCAGGTATGTGTTGGAGATTCTTTTGACCACATTATCCATCTCTCTTGCAAATTAGCATTTTAAAGGTTGCTAGAAATTTATCATTTGGCGATGGTTTCCAACTAAATTTATTAGTAGTAATCTATTAAAGGATATAATCTGATGATTAGGTTTATATGCTTCATTGAGGATCATCCCCAACAATGTTAATTAGCATTTCAATGAGGGTTTGATAGCTGATAATTTGGATTGACAGAGTGGATCATTTAAGCAGAGGCGCTGAATAATTTAGGGGCATATTACAAAGCCACTGAAGCGTTTTAACGCTTGTTTTGGCGGTAGTTAGTAATTTTAACTAAATAAAACAGTCCTTTGACTATCTGTGTATGATTCCTAACACAAGAGGATGGCTGCCAATCCGCAAAAGGTTACACTGCTGAGGATAACTAATACAAAGGCTTTCACCATCATTTGGAAGTTAATCCTAAGGGTCATAAGTTTTGGGAGACCAATCAATTGATTTCCAGAGAATTATCTGAAAAGCTGTACGCCTTCTGCCTATATCTATCCCTAACATTTTCTAATAAAAGACAGAGTTCAACTTATATAATTACTATATCTAAATTTAAATTGAAGATTGAAGGGAACATAATTCCCTAGTTGTTTTTCTAAATTTACAGTTCGCCAGAGTGGATTCATTGCCACTTATTGTGAAGACTCAACCTACTAGTTGTCGCCATACAGCTAGTGCTTTAATTAGTTTACAACCAACCTGTGAAGTAAACTACCCAAAAAGTTTACAGAAGGCCTCCACCAACTCATGGCAATGGGCATAATACTTGGTACTTAGTTAGCTCTTCTCATAGGAAAGGAATCACTTCCAGGCAACAAGTACTGCACCAAGAAGCGCAATTTCCATGAAGCCAAAATTTCATACACCTCAAACTCTTTTGGGTCCTCTGTCATGACTGGTTCAGGCAAGGCAGGTTCTTTCCCCTTACAAGGGGACAACTGAGAGGCGTAAAATTTGGGATGCTGCTTCTAATTAGTGGGGAGGGTCAACTGAAAAGCCCCATCCAAAATTTTCCTCCACCACATGGGATCCAGAGTGCTTGCTAACAAACTTCTGGAAGGGCACCTTCATACATAGATAGTGCATAGCCAGCATGACTAAGGAACTCACCTTGATCTCATGGGCAGTAAAACCTTTGCAATCAGCAAACTGCTTGTAAATACTAATTGCCTTAGTCAGGTGTTCATGAACCAAGGGATTGTGCACTCTGGATCTGCTGCAAGTTCTCCTTGGCAGCAGGTACTTCTGGGCGAATCAGGGGCCTGTAAGGAACAAGGGGTTATACCCTAAGGTAGGTTCATATGGAGAAAAGCCAGTTGATATATGTGTGGTGTTATTGTACACAAACTGCACAAGGGGAAGGTCAGATGTCCAGGTATTTTGAGTGGCAGAGGCATAGCAAAGAATATACTGCTCAAGGATCTAATTGACCCTCTCCATATGGCTGTCAGAATGGGGGTGGTATGCGGTGGAGAGGCACGACTTGATCTTCAGATTGGCCAGTAGCGTGGTCCAAAACATGTGGTAAACTGGGGCCCCAATTACTCACCACCTCCTGAAGAATGTTGAACATGGAAAATACACAATGAACAAAAAGTCAGGCCGTTTCCTCTGAAGTGATGGTTGACATACTAGGGTAAACAGGGAAATTAGGTAACTTAGTCCTTTACCACCATAATTTCATTGAACCCATTGGAGCTGGGAAGCTCAACAATAAAGTTGACTGATACCAAGGTCCATGGGTTTTGGCCTGCTAAAGAGGATGTATAAGCCTATTCTAACCTGCTCTATCAGGATTCAACTGTAATGATCAGTTTCGCATGAGATGTTTTCCCAATCACTGGAACTATAGAGAATTTCATCTTGCGTGATGATTGCATAGCAATTTTTGATTTTCTAAAAATCAAATTGATCTTTAGTTTTGGTTAAATTTAATCAAATATGATTTAGTTTTAAAAAGCCATCAATGCTATTATTGAAGGGCTTTCACAGCTTATTTTATTTAGTAAATTTAGCTCTGAGGCTCGCTTTATAACCTGCAGGTAGCAGCATCTAATCTCAGTTTGGAGTTCTAAATGGATACACCCAATGTCACGCTACTGACAATAAATTTACCTATTTTCCTAATATATTACTTTCTTTAATTTAAATTCATTATAAATTAAGTCTATTTAATAGTGTGAATAACAAAAGAACCCCTTCTGACGCCTTGGGTCACTAATTAGTTTGTAGGTTACTCTAGAGACCCATAAGGCAATGAAATTAAATTGCTCCTGTACCTCAGCCAGGTGGGACACCGGAGTCAGCAGATTAATTCTGAGTTTTACAAGTCACATTCAGAGCGAGAACAATTCCTTTAAATTGGTAAACTTACCCAGATCACCATTAGATCTAGGAAACTCTCTTTTTGAGAGTGTAGTTGGTTTACTGATCCAAGGTTTGGAAACTTGAGGTATTCTGAGCATTAAATTGCCCACGTGAAAGTCATGCAATCTGTGATCCAAGCTGGGATATCCCTAGAGATACCAAGCCTGTTGAACGTTCACTTTACCAAATCAAGGCTCTTATTCCTTGAGTTCCCCACCACTGGGGATCATGGTGGGCAGAAATTACTTCATCTTGAAGTTGGGGAGGAACCTAAAACCTACTCCTGAACAAGATCCTCCCCTCCTTCAGCAAATAATGATTCCTATTGGGGGCCAGCAGTAACAGCTGGTCAAACAGCTCCAGCCCCTCTAAGTCGGATGTCTGGACAGCCAGTACTCAAGAAAAAAGGCACATCTGGAGCCCAGCCAGCCCCAGAAATTGCAAGAGGAGCAATGTCTAAATTTGGCAAAAGGGATTACCATGGTCAACTCCTGACCTTTTTCCTAAATAGAACTTAAGGTGAGGTAACAAAAAACAGGTCAGGGAGATTGATCAGGTAACCTATAAAAACTCATACTAGAAGTCAAAGCTACACAGGTTGTGAAATGTCCAGGACTGACGATGTGCCAACTTCTGTAGCTTCCTGAAGTACTTTAGGGACTGGTGGTCCATCCTGACAACTACTTCATGCCATGCTCCTTGAAGAAGGTATTGCCATTGTGTGAGTGACATCAGCACTGCAGCAAACACTTTCTTATATGGCCTAGGATTCCTTAAGGAGGAGAACTTGCATGAAAATTAGGCAACAGGATGCTCTACCCCGTCATATTTCTGGAGCAAGACAGCCCCCACCGCAGCTGCAGAGACATCACATGCCACTATAAAAGGCCAGGTTAAATTGGCATGCTTAATAGCAAGAGGGTCCATAAAAACCTCTTTGATTTCTAGAAATTCCCGTTGTCAAATCTCCATACATTGGAAGGGGGCGTTATTTCCTATCAGTGGACGAAGAGGCACCCCTCAGCTGAGAAAAGCGCGGGAGTGCTTTCCTCAAGAAAATAATTGTACCAAAGAAACTTGCAGCTGTTTCTGTATGGTGGGTGTGGGCCAGGAAATCGTGGACTTGAGTTTACTAGAGGAAATGGCGTACCCATTTTTCAAGGTCAAGTTACCCAAATAATGTGACCTTTTTTCTAAAAAACTTGCACCTAAAAGGTTTCATGTAAATATCTGATCTCTTGAGAGCAGCCATCACTGCCTCCACGTTCTTTGCATGCTGCTTAATTGTGGGATAGTGCACCATAATATTGTCAATGTACACCATTGTGCAGGTGAAGTGAAGATCGCCTAGAACATTGTCAATCAAATGCTGAAACTTTGTAGGTGCATTTTTATTAGCCAAATGGCATTACACAGAACTGTAAATACACCATCTAGCACAAATGGCTGTAAGCCACTCCTGGCCCTCTGCTACCTGGATTTAATTGTCAGTTTTGACAAGGTAAAGATTAGAGAAAACCCAGGATTCAGCAATCTCCTGGATGATGGTGTATGAAAGAAAAGTGGATAGGGCTTGTGCACTGTGATATTATTTAAATGGCCATAACCATTCAAGTGAACAAAATAACAACATTCATCTAAGAAAAAAATGATGAGGGAAGCAATGTAATAGGATTATTTAGAATATCCTTACCTTCTGAAGTATGTCATCTAACCATCCTTCAAGGCCTTGTCTTTTTACTCCATACAGGGGTACAGAGGGCTAGTGAATCTATTAAATCTACCGTCAGATGTAAGGCCATATTGTACTCAGAGTAAGAGGAGGGCGATTGGCCTTATCCATGTTGAAAATGTCTTTTACTGCAATAACTCTGAAGGGAAATTGGGTGGTAAATCAGTGGGGTTGAAGTTGCAGAGATAGAACCCACCACTATAGTAGGGGAGAATGTATCAATGATTGGGAACATGCCACATGAGTGGTGGTTCTCAAAGGACAAGAGGTTATCTCCAGGTTAGTACTTACCTGTTGACGACTCCACCAACCTACCTAAGAATGATGGGAAACAACAAATCTGGCACCGCGGTAAACCAATCACAGAAGCCAAACTTATGCACAGAGAATGGGACAGGGCGTCTCACCACATAACAAGTCATAGGAGCTGAAGTAGCGCCCAATCCTGAAGGTCCTACATCAAGACCTTGATCCATATACTGAGCCACTTTTAAGCTCATAAAATTCCCAGATGCTCCTGTATCCAAGAGAGCCTCCACAGATCATATGTGATCCCAACTGAATTTTAACAAGCAATAAAAAATTAAGCATATATTTTTTTATTTTCAACTTTAGGAGACATAACTGATGAAGAGGGGGTTACCACTGGAATATCCACTTGACTAGCTCAAGGGGAGGTACTGTTTCTCCTGCTATGTGGAATACCTCCACCTCTTCCTGATGTGCTGTAGACAACACAGGCACCAATGAATTAGAACCATTTGATTTTCAGAGGTTTATGACTCAACAGAAAATAACCTAAAAACACATTACTTTGGCCCTAGGGGAGAGTGGAAGAGGAGCCGGAGCAAACAAACACCTATGCTTGTGACCCATCCAAGCTGGTCATGCTGTGGGGAGAAAGATGAGCTGGACACTATTATTCTTGAAATAGGGATTTAAGCCAAAGCTATCTGGGTGAAAAGATAATCCTTAACCACGATCATAGAAGCATTGATTCAAGGATTGGGGTAACCTTACATAAACCACCATAAGCATCAAGGGTTGACCCTTTTCTCTTAGAATAAAATCAACGTATCACCCCACTTATAAAAGAGGGTTTATAAAGACAAGAATTGGGGTAGCTTCATTATATTATGGAGCTTGCTGATATAATTAAACCTTCACTGAAACTTATGATAAGTTACCACTTAAACCAACAACCTTAATCCTCTGGTACAGCCTTTCACAAGTCTTGATCTAATAAGAATAAAGAAAATTCCAATAATCGCCAGGTAACTCCAAAGTTGAGCCACATAGGTAGAAATTATCACCATAAACTTCTTAATCTGATCATAATTTATTAAAAAATCAGAGTGTTCTATAACTAAACCTAAGGTAAAGTAAGAGAGAAGATGGAGCGACAGTAGAGCCTGCTGAGACTGCTGCATTATAAACTAGAAGGGTGGGAATAAGAGTAGGGGTGCATTAGAGCCTGTTCTTCCCTTATAATGAGTTTCAACGAATTGTTACGCTAGGGTGCTACCAATGTTAATTAAATACAGCCTGACCATCTGGATCTGTATCAAAATTTTCCAAAAATTAAAGCGATACATCTCTGCCTAGCTAGCTGGTGACAATTCTTTTGACAGCTGACTGGGTGTAACCAAGGCCAGTGCAGTTAAGGGTGGTCTAATTTTGAGTCAAATGGGTTCTGCATGCCCAAACATGTTTAGAGTGGGCTCCCCTTCACTGGTGGCAAGGAAGTTGAAGGGGAGATTTTAAGTCTGAGGTTGATTCAAACAATTTTATCTTGTTCAATATTGACTCCTTGCAGTATTGAGACTTGGAATAGGGGAAAGCTTTCCGTTAAGACCAGGAAATAGAGCTTCTTATTGGCGAGGGCTTCTGGCCACCACCAACTCCTGATACTCCCCCTTTTTTCTCCACCAACTCATTGGTGGTGAGAAGAGGGGGGCAACAAAATAACCTTAAAGGGTAGGCTGTCACCCACCTCTAATCAACGCATGGGCTAGATCTCACTGGTTGGTGAGGGGGTGAACAGCTTATTAGCCCCTTTCTTAGTTCTGAAGGGATTTTCCTCCCTGTTGAGATGCAGAGGTGCTCCCCAGGACTTACAGCTTGTGAGATATTTTCTCTAGTGACATTAATATTGCTGTTTTTTTCTGAGAATGGATAAGAGCAATTCTTGTAAGTATTGAATTCCTTAAAGTTTCTCACCCTACCTGGACTGATCATCTGAGGTCTAAAGTGACAATATTGATCAAAATCTTTAAATTTGGACACTAAGGTCAGATGAGTCAGATTATCTGACATAATTCTGTTATTTTTCAAGGTTATATATACTTTTCTCAATTAAAATATCATTTTGGATTGTCTAAATAATTGTGTTTTGTTTGAGGTATGTTTCAGGCTTTTTAATGACAACAATATTGCAAAGCAACGCATAGCGCCCTTTCTATATCAAATTTGATCAAAACAATATGAATTATATTATAAATAAACTTAAACTTATTATATATCCCAATTAATTAGGTTAAACTCCTAGATTTGTTCATAAACAAGTCCAATTATAATAAAACATGATTATCTAAGATAAATTCAAGCTGAAATCAAGTTTTAATATTTATATGTATATATGAGATTCTTGTGTTAGATCTTCAACATTATTATGTAATTCTGGAAGCACACACCTCTGTTTAGATTGTGACTAGAAATCATACCTGCATAAGAATATACTTATAGTGTCAGAAAACCCTTTGCCTAGGTTGAGCGACTCAGCTCATGTGGCAGATGAGTGTTGATTTCTGCCCTGTGTAGCACGTGGAATAACCCAAGTTTACAAACGTTACATTATTAAATCAACTACATGCCCAAGAGAAAGTTGCCTCAATCTAATGGTGATCTAGGTGACTTACTTAATTAAAGGACTAGTTCTTACTCTAAACACACTCAGGAAAACTCAGCATTGCTCTGGAGACTCTGGTGTAACACTTGGCTGAGGTACAGGGGCCAATCCAATCTCACCACCTTCAGGGTCTCTGGAGTAACCTACATACTACTTAGTAACCCCAAGGCATCAGAACAGATTCCTTCATTAGTCACACTAATAAGTAAAACTAACTTTTATTGCAAATAAAAATATTCAAGCAAATAGGTAGGTCTATTATTGGTAGCTCAACATGGGGTGTATCCATTTTAGAACTCCAAACTGAAATTTGGACGCTGTTACCTGCAGGTTATAAAGAAAACCTCAAAGTTAAATTTTTAGTTAATAATTTAAGCATGGAAGCCCTTCAATCCCAGCATTGACGCTGGTTAGAAACTAAATTAAAATATAAATAAATTTAACTAAATTTAATGATTAACTCAATTTCTAAAATTTAGAAATTAAAACTCAAGATCTGCCATGCAACCATCGCATGAGATGGAATTCCTCATAGTTCCAGCAACTGGGAAAACATCTTACATTTAATTGATTATTACACCCCAGCTTTCATAGATTCTTCATCTCTGCCCCCATTTTCCTCTTATTTCTTGGTAAAATGATATAGGGTTTGTAGAGGTGGTGCAATTCAGGGCCAGTGGCAGGGCACTGGGTCTCATCCTATTCCAGCTCAGCATATGTTATCAGGAAGAGTAATATCAGCAATGAGATGCATTTGATTGTGGAGGCATTTTTCATGGCAAGTCTGGATAAACCAGTAGAATAGTGTAGAGACTCATTAAAATCATCTTTGTAACACCCAATTGGTGTGTCAGAAAAAAGGTATGGTAAATTAAAGTGCATATCTTAAGGCATTTTATCATAAGGGTGTCATATGTTGTTAAAATGCTGGTGAAATGGTTAAGCTTGTTGGCTTTGAGGAGGCCTTGGCAAGGGAACAGTATTTGGTTGTGGAGGTATTTGCTTAGCATGTCTAGGTAAATTGATAGATATGTAGAGAGCCTTAGTGAATTATTAATGGATTAAATGAGGTTTACATCTATAACGTTAAAATTTTAGTAGTTTATGACAAAAAATAACATTGGTAAATTAAGGTGCATCCCAGCAAAGATATTTTATTGGTGTTTCACAGATACTGTTAAATTTTCTGAGGGCGTTCTGTACAGCTTATTAAATTTGTGGAGGATTAAACAAGGGAGCAGTAGATAGCTGTGGAAGAAGTTTGTCAACATGTTCAGGTAAACCTCTGGAGTTATATAGGACCTCAGTAAGAGTATTATTTAATTTAATTAAATAAAATTATATTGCTGTCATATTATTGACAACTGTTATATCTTATGTTATAAATGCTGACACAAACTGTAAAATTGAGGAGGAAGTGATTAAAGCCGAAGGGATCAAGTTGGTTTCCTTCCATGATCTCAGATATACCTTGAACCAACGTTGGGTAAGGTCCAACCATGCTCAGGTTGATATTAAGCAGTCAGGTGATGAGTTTTAAAGGATTACATCAACGCTGTCAAAATTATAAAGTATAACTTAGACAAAAATGGGACATTAGAATAAATTATTTTAATGTATTTATGTCACATTCATTATACAATATAACCAAACAAGGAAATTTCAACTATAATATGAAACTCAAGTTTGGGCATACTCAAACTATGAGACCACCATCAATAGTATTCTATCTTTGGCTAAAATTGCTTTGCGCCATGACAAAACAATCATCTACCATCCGCCCAATTCCCTTCCAGTCTTGTTCATCTGACTAACCTCACTCTTGGTCATCTCTACTTTATTAATTTTTTATATATTTTACCACAATATTTTATTTCTATCCTAACTGCTTGTCTCCTCAAGGATATTACCAATCTCCAAGGATCTTTGATATTATCAAAAAAGATCTGGTCCAGCTCCTTAATTCTTGGAGTATAAACAATGTTAAGCAGAGATTATTGGGGCCTAGAATGTGACTCTTGACTTGATAGATAAATCTGCCATAGACTCTAGACAAGTTAACATATTCTCAAACTACTTTAAATCTTCACAATTACTTGTTTTTATATATTTGGTCCATGGAGGCGTTGAAACTATCTGTGGTGTTTTACTTAAAAACTAGATAGTTATCTTTAAGTGATCTGGGCTTTCATAATACCTCACCTCTATGGAAATAGAAGAGTTATAGACACTTTACTCACATTAGATGACCAACCCTATGATGGTAATAATGGGATTCATGCTGATGTTGGTGAGATTTTAATATGAAATAATTTGAAACAAAATCAATGGAGTTCCACTGCTTTTAAACTAGAGAAATCAATAAGGACAATGAACTCCTAAATGAGCAATTGAAATCCCAAACCTTTTCTGAATCCGCCAATTCATCTAACAAGGATCTTGTCATATGGAAATTGATTGAATCTGCTGTATTGATCAAGAAAGACCATGTATGCCAAACCCTTCACTTTCCGCTGCACCTTTCAGGAAATCTCCTTACCCAACTTGATCCCAATTTTCTACCAAAGTATATCCCACTTTATCCTAAACTCCCACTAAGCTATAAATATCTCTAATTTTAAATCAATAATGATACCCTCATTCTTGCCTAGTTGAATACTAGAGATTTTTTCATGTTAGATAACAGGATTTTGCCTGTTCAAAGTGAACAAATTTGCTTGATGAGATCTATTCCATTGAGAAATTGCCCTAGAGAGAAAGTCGTCTAGGAGATTCCAGTGGTGCTAATGATGACTAATAATCATGTAGCATTTAAAGGACCTAACTTCAAATTTAAAGAAAATGTCAAACCTGATTCACTTACTTTCATGAAAAATTCCATGTAGGATTTCTCTGGGTGGGAACTGAAAGTGTTGGCCTTTCATCACAATCTCTATGTTCCTCACCAAGGTAGTTTAATTTATTTTATTTAATTTCCTTCTGGGCATGTAACCTTTTTAGGTTTACTGAACAAGTTCGTGTGATTAATTTCCTAAAGTATACTGCATGATAGTTTTATGAAAATATCTATTTAGTTGATTCTTTTCATGACAAGTGAATTCAATCTCGCTTAGATACTCTTTTACAGGAAGGTACTGACAATCTTATTACTGGTAAATTAAGAATAAAAAAAAAGAAAATATTCTTCAAATATTAACGAAATAACTTGGAAGAAAAATAGATAAGGGAAACTAACCCTCTAACTTTTCCTTAAGAAAACAATATATAAATTGTATTGCTATCTCAAATTTGCCTTAATAGACTTCTAAAAAAATTCTGTCTTTAATTAATAAAAAATGGGTTAGAATAGGAAAATTTGGCGCCCAACTCTTCAGTTGGCACCCCAATGAAAAGGGAATCCATCATTGCTAAACTTAACCAAAAAGTCATATTAGAATGATAATCATTTCATCCATATAGTTGGTATTCACCACCAACTAGATTACAACCCTTATGGGTTGGATTCTGTAGATAGCGTGTCCCAACGCTCTTAACAAACCACATCAGAGTAACCTTTAAAAACTAGCAGTCTGCCAAGCTAATGAAACAAATTATTTTCAGCAGGCCACTTTTCTCAGGCTAACCTGTAAATTACTGCCATGAAAATCGTTGGCAACGCTTCAGAAACTCTAAAAACACCTTTTTGATCAGTGACAAATCCAAACTAATTCATGCAAGAAAGATAATTGATGATAATGTCATGGCTTTATGACATGATTGCGGGTACCAACTCTAAGGGTAAAGCTGGTCGTCAGGAGGCTAAAAAGTTTAAGTTAGAAGGCTTTTTTGACCTAAACATACCCTGTATCAACGCTGAGTTCAGGCGAGATATGACCAGGTTGGTCCTAGGGATGTGCGTGATGCTCAGCCCTGCGTTATAGCAAGGGTGTTAAAACGCACCAGCTATACCATGATAATTTTGATTCAATTTGTCTGCTCAGTGGATGAGATTTTTAAACCCATTCAATTTTCAGAAAGCTTAACTTGGGTTGGCCTGCCTACAATTAATAACTCTTTTTCAGTCAATATCAAGCTATAGTACTCTGGCCAATGGAAGCATGCGCTTTTTGGTGCACTTAGGCTTAGCACCAATTTTACCAATTGATGATTACCCCCAATTGTTTAAGCATGTTTTCTCAAGACCAGCTTTCCTCGTTGGTCAACTTTTCTAATAAAATCCCCATAAAGCTTTACATTTTTAATATGGTTCCTTGGTAGAACCTGTTCACAGAACTCCTCAAGGAGGTCTTTAACAGCATTGGTCAGTTTAATATAACTAAATCATCACCCATATCTTGTGCACCGCTTGGGCGCCCTGGTCCCCTCCAGATCAAAGCGCCCAAGCACTCTTACACTGATCTTCACTTGGATATGGACTCCTCTTTGAGGTCCAATTAAGTTTGACTATTTATTTGTTCTTACCTACTATATACCGCGCTGTACAACCTTGCCCTGTGTCCTATTTGCTATGGCATCCTCTGCGGTTCCCTGTTTACCATCCTGCTAATGACTAGTTCCCAGGTGGTGTGGCTGTGTATCTCGCACCATCTCATTGGGAACGGGAGAGTCACAGACACTTAACTTACAGATAATACAACTAACAAATGAATGCTTAAAAATATTGTTGGGGATGATCCCTATAATCCATTAATCATTAAGCTAAGAAAAAGATCTAAAATAGACTAAACTAATGTCTTATATAAGAACACTCCTAACAATAATCATCAACATTGATAACTACAACATCCCTTAAGGTTGTTTATATAAAGCAAACCATAGTGTGATAAGGAAGATACTTTCAATAATATTTGCTGGTGTATAATGTGGGCATTCCAAAATCCTGACACATCCCCTATCTTGACGAAATTCTACAGTGAATAAGTGTTTTAGAGGCATATGCCACTTTGGCCTTTGGCATAAGTTAGATAGCTTGGTAAAAATCAATCTTTGGTAATCAGCGTTCTTCAGTCCAATAGAATTCTCCTGCTTCAACAGAGCTGGATCTTTCACTTTTCATAGATGCTTCCTCTCATGGCCATTCTTACCAGCGTGGTTGATCCTCCCCCTCTTCTTCTCAGTTTGCTGCCATCTCACTTGAGCACAGTTCTCACAGCTACATGCCATACCAAGATTACTCAGTCATATTTGCCACTTATAAATTTTGCACGCCTGTTTTCCCCAGGTCAGGGATCTCACTATATAATAAGTTTATTAATCAATTTCTCTTCCTTTGTGACTCACAACAGCGGACTCCATTACAATGATAACTGGTTATGACAAACGTCCATACTCAATTGTTCCTTGTTATTATCTTCACTACTGCAGCAGTGCATCCCCCTTCCCCTAAAACAACATAAATAGGCACAAGCCTAAGAAAGGATGTCACAGAAGGATTAATACCACTATGCTCTATATATATCTTTTACTATTGGCTTATTTTCACAAAGGGACCTTTCTTTTTATATATTTTCTATTATTTTATATTATTAATATCGTTCCATTTCTATGTTTTTATATTACATGTTTTTCTAATTACAACAATTTAAGTACTTACTATGGACCCTGTTCACATTACAACCATCAGATATGATTTTAATTCCATAGGCGTCCGTTATTGGCTTGGTAATAAATTCACTTGTGCCAACCACAGGCGCTAAACTTTTTTCTTTGACTGAATCAATTGGTATCTTTTTTAGCACTAGTGGTGCCCAACCCAAGAGTGGGAGATGCCACGCATCTTTATTTACAAATGGGCCAAATAAAGGAATTGATAAAAATATAAAATTACTAATATGGCACCTTAGCTAACAGCCTAGGAAGCCATATCAGAAGGTGAGGAAGCTTTAGGAAACTTTGTCTGGCGCCCGCTTTATCTGACAGGCCATGGCGGACAGCATTGTGGTGGGAGCATTAGCAACATGGGCCTGAATCCTTTGGTATCACAATTATCTACCCTATCACTAACATGGTATTCCTTGAGTGCTGGTCAATTATGGTCATCTTGTTTTTTACTCTATTTCTTTTCTTCAGTGTTGTACTAAATTCTTGAGATTATAATTTGATCATGATATAGGTCAGTTAGGTTAAGTATTGCTCTGGACTCATCACAGAGGTTAGTTCTAATTCTAAATCTAAAGTAAAAGCAAGCAATGCAGCTCTATGTTTATATATAAAGGTTCAAACGCATTTTTTCAAGTTGCTTTATGATGACTAATATTTGTATGCAAAGGTTACTGAGTTTAAATAGGATCCCTATGAGGATGATTTCCCTGCTACCAATTTTCTTGACGTCTCTACTAGGGTACCATTTACATTTCTACCAATCCATTTATTTTTGGCAGTATTTAATGATTCCAATATTCTGATCCCCATAGTTCTTTTAGTCTTTGTTTCATACAGGAGGTAAAATTGGCTCCATTTTCACTGAGTAACACTTGTGGACGTTTGTGCCAGTTTATTTTTTGGTCCAGGATGGATTTTTAGTTACTTGTTGTATCTACCTGACTCAAGGCTTTGGTTTTAACCATT
>JAKSZP010016439.1:0-42783 GCA_022478985.1 Massospora cicadina | reverse complement strand
TGTCACGTTTACTGTTTGGTGTAGTCATTTTTGGATGGCCTCCACCTTGGCTAGCTGTGGTTTCAGCCCTTTGGAGTCTAACATAAAACCCATGTATTATAACTGATATTTTCTAGAAGTTTCATTTTTTAGGCTTAATTTTAATGTTCACCTCAATAAACTGGCGGATTACAGCTTCTAGATGGTCAAAGTTCTCAGAAAAGGTTTGAGAGAAAACATTGATATTGTTGAGGTATATAAAAACACATGACTGCTTCTGGTCACCAAGGATAGTGTCCATGGCTCGTTGGAACGTAGCTGGGGCGTTACACAGCCCTGGGGCATATGGGTCAGTTGGAAAAGGCCTTTGGAGGTGATTATGGTGCATTTCTCCTGTTACGCCGCAGGCAACTTAATTTACCAGTAGCCTAAATACCAAATCCATCACTAAGAAGTAACAAGCTCCTCCAAACCAACCCAACACATTGTTGACCAAAGGCAAGGGATACAAGTCCTTCTTTGTAATATTGTTGAGCTTATGATAGTCTATCACCACCTGGTTGGTGCCATCCTTCTTTTTTACAATCAGAACGGGTGAAGCCCACAGACTCCTGGATGGTTTGAGAATCCCTTGCTTAAGCAACTTATCAATTTTTCAGTGGCAACATCTTCCACTGCCCTCAATTGGAAGACTGGCTGAGAACTTATGAGGGGATGATCTCCTGTGTCCAATTGATGGACCACCCCCTGAGCACACCCTAAATTGTGGTCATTGACGGCAAAAATCTCCATATACTTCTGGAACAAAGCTATAGAATTGTCTTTTTGCTCTTCCAATAGCCCTACTAAGTTCTTCCATGGTACCACTGTCATTATGCCAGATGTTGACTCGACAGTTAGACCAAATTCATCTAACAAACTGAACTCATGAACCTGAAGGTCCTCCTCAATTGGGGTCAAGTGTAAATATGCTAGTATTTGGTGTCAGCAGATTTGACTGGTTCACTCTGGAGATTTGCTAACAACACCTTGATCTCTCCATGCCCCGGGAGTATAATCCCTGGAGCCATATATGGCTCAAACCACGTTTGATGATAGAGCCTAATGACTTCCCATAAATACTGAAAAAACACTTCCACCTCTAACTTGGTGTTCACTAGGACTTTGTGTTTGGAAGGAATAGATGAAGGCCCTGAAGATCAGAGAGGTAGCCCTTGGTATTCATATATCTGCTGGGAAAGGGGACGAGTCTTGCTTTTTAGTCAATGATAGCAAATTGAAATTATCCCATCACGATATGCAAGATTGATATGACCCAAGTGCACTGGATCCTTTGGCACTCTGCTAGAGGTAAAGTGAATGGGATCCGCTGTCCCAAAATTGCAAAGGTCTCCTCCATCATATCAATGACAGCCTCTAAATGTTGCAGGAAAGCAGTTCTAATTAGCAAGTCATAATTATTATCTGGTAGCACAATTGCTGAAGCTACAATGACAATGAACCCAAACCACAAAGGTAGCGCACTGTATGCTCCCTCAGAGATGGTGCTTTCCGCTCCAGCAGTCCCGTACACCATTCAATTGTCCACCTCAGGTTTTAACGCCAACTTTGCTATCAACTTAGTGGAAACTATGTTGACTGGAGCGCTTGTATCTATTATAGTGAGAACTCTATTTTTTGCTACAAAGATATCACAGTATGTTACTTAAAATAAGAAGAACATTGACTGTTTAATACACGGTCATTTACAGTATCTCTTTTTTTGAGAAAACTCATTATCCCCTCACTGACTTTGGGGTATTCTTTAACAATGGCGTCTACTGAAAGTGCAACGTTTACTCCTTTCAGAGTTGGTGCATCCGCGGTGGAATACAGTTTGTCTGGGTAAGCTTGATCAAGCATTTGGCAGGCGTACAGCTTTGGTTGCTCCTGAGGTCCTTCATCCACTGTGGCCTTATCTTGAGCTCATGTCACGACATTCACTCCTCCAACTGGCTGCTGATATAAAATCCCATCATCATATTGAGGGACTTCCGCAGGATAAATTACTATTGATCCAGGGATGTTTGGGGTTAAGATCGTGGAGGTAGAGAGTCCCGTCTCTATTCCACTCCATCTTTTCCCTGGTAGTATTGATCTTGTTGCACGTAGTGCACACAACGGTTAGGGCAGCTTTGTGCCAAGTGTCCAGGGCGACTGCATTCATAGCAACTAACCCCATAAGAACCGCGTCCTTAGTTTTCATATGAGGGTCCAGGTCAGAAATTTTGGGGACATTCGGCATAACCAGGGCCAGGTCAGTAAGATGATTGCTGGCGTTCAGCGTAATTAGGTCCAGGTTGGTAGTTAGGTTGCTAACAATTTTGTAAATGGCCCTGGGAAAGTAGTTGAACTGTTGAAAATAATTTGGCTAAGGACGAGGCGTGGAATTATAGTAGGGTCATGGGTTGCTAGGTGGAGTGTGGGCCAGACAAGCGTATTCTCCCAAATAAGAGGGTCCAGTGGAGGTGGTATGTTTCCGTTCCAAATTTTGGTTGTGGAAAGTTATGGGATATGTGGCGCAAGAACTGCATAATTTTGAGCAGGGGAAATTTGTCATCCAGAATCAGTGAAATGACATTGTAAAACTCACAGTATGGCTTCACCCAGAAATCATTGCAATGCACATGTCAGCTTCTGCTAAGTATCCTGCCCCTAAACAGCATGTGAGCTTCCATTGTAAATCAATCAGCAAACTCCATGAGGGTCTCATTATGGCGGAACCCAATCAAAAAGAATTCTTTCTTTTGGTGTGACAACTTTGAGGTGCCCCCTTTCAGTCAAAGCACAGTATCCTTTACATCTTGGTAGGTAACGGATCTACTTGGGAGGTAGCAGGTAACTTAATTGGCACTATCAACATCCAAGGCAGATATCAACAGTTTTGCTTTATGTCAATCAGATGCATCTTCTGCTGCAAACTCAAACCTTTTGAAGAAGCAGTGATATCCCTTACAATCAAATAAAGGCAGCTTCTCAATATTGACCTCCTCATCCCATTCATAGACGTGAATTTTTGGGGCATACTGAGTAATGGGTCGATATCCAAAAGCAGTCACTCGATGAGAAGCTGGTCCAGCGGAAGTTGGGATGTCCACTGCTTTGAAGGTAGCATGGTCTTCTGCCATGGTAGCACTGCCATCACTTGAGGGAATTGGCACTCTGATTCATACTTATATCCAGAGCTACCATCCTGGGTGTAGTAGCTCCGACCAGAATCATATTATTCATCATATTGTACCCCCTTGTCGTTCTTCCTCTTCCCAATGAGAGGCTGGGAGGTACTGGTCAATTTTCGCTCTGCGCAATGCAGTTGTTTAGTGGTGTCATCCAAGCGATTGGCGAGTTCCTTGTTTTGTTGTCCCAGAATTTGCATTTGACTAAATCTTCTATTAAGCTGGTGCATAACAGCATTCCGTTCTTGAAGTTCATCCTGTTTCTTGAGCGCTTCATATAAAGCAAGTCTGGGATCTCATATTCTACTGGTGCAGTGCTTTATGAAGATTCCCCAGCAATTCAGGCTTTATGAGACATAGCAGGTGACTGGAGATTTTGATTTCTTAGTGGTTGATCAATGGGGCCCCTGTAGTGAGCACCACTGTTATAATTTTGGATGGTACCGTTGGGATCCACCATAAAAGTTGCACAGGTCAAACCCATTGATCAACAGATAGATGATAGGTGCTCATTGGTCCTCCAAACACACTTGAGAATGTAGTAAAATATGGAGCAATTGCCCCAACGACACTTTTATTTATTTAATAATACAGCGACTCTTTGCTGTTCTGCTCTCTCAATCCTATTAACAACCCCCTTCTTTTTATTGCCCATCTCGCTTATAAATCAGCAACCTTGGATGATACTGTTCTCATAGCTTAGTCTATTCTATTCCGCTGATTCTCAATGGTTTTGGCTGGTATTCTTCAACTCTCTATCACTTTAATTTAAGGCGATCTAAATTATATCTGCCAAATGTTGACATCGCCTTATCACCTTATTTGGAGGCGATCCAATAGCAGCCTGTTATATCCCAATATCGCCTCATCTCAAGGCACTCAAATACTTGTACATATCAATCTACTCAACAGATTCTCATCATTTCGTTGTAACTCTTCTGGGCTTATCATCCAGTCATATTGGAATCTCAACAGCGAGTGTACCGCCAAATGTCCTTCTTTGCCTCCAAAGAGTACAGGATGTTGAGCTTGTCAAAGTAGTCCACATGGGCAATGAGGTTGGGACGTTGGGGTACCAGGTTGTTTAAAACGACTTGCCCATAGACTTCTTGTTTTAACGAGGAGTAGGGAAACCCCTCTGGGCGGTGTGTCCACTGATGCTGATTCTCCACTCAGCACTCCTCATGGAGAAGAGAATTTGTTTGAAGTGTGGCGACATCCCATGTGGGCCACAGCAGAGGGATAAAAGGCAGGATAGTTTAACAGGTAATGGGGGTGGGTAGGATTTATGAGGCCCAGGACGTGAGAAAAGTTGGAGCGGGCTGTGCGTGACCAGTGTTGGGCTGAGAGTGTGGGGTTGGTGACTGTAGCAATCCAGATGCAGAGTATTTTTGCAGCATGGGCCTTGCGTTTAGCAGGCCCATACCACCATTATGGCGAGGCCAAACATGACATCCAGGCGCACTGGCGATGGTTAGCCTAACTAAAGCCACCCTTGTAGGAGGGCGTAAAAAGTGGTGAGTAAAGAGGGGGAAAAGGTGATAGCATGGGCCACAAATCAGACTTTGGACAGAATCATAAAGTTGGCAAGCATGACTTAGCCTGGGAGGGTAGTCTGGTGAGCTCTGAGGAAAATGATGCGCTTTGTGATATTGTCTAAAATATGGTGCTCTATCACCAATGAGACGTGCCCTCCCACCTCCAGCCACACTCCCAAATGGTGTACCAGACTAGCAGTGGGTCTTGGCATGAAAGGGAGCACAAGCGGGGTAATATGGTGTGGGCGGGACACGCAAACTTGTGAGCTAGCTGCTGAAGCAGTTAGGAAATGGGGTGCTGGTGGCCAGCGGGCTTGGTACCTGCCAAGGAGAATGTTTTCAGTTTCGGGGGCGTTAAGTGCGGCGTTACTGATCCTGGATTAATCATGGATAGTATCCTCAAGCGTGCAAGCATCTTGGTTGTTAGACACTCCAACCACACAATCGTCAGCAAATCCCAGCATCTTAACTGGTGCTTGGCCTTGCACATGGACACTAGTAAGTCGGGTATTCACATTGCTGAAAAGTGGGTTAAGGTTGAAGTTGTACAAGAGTGGGCTTAAAGGGCCCCCTTGGCGGAGGCCCCTTTGAGGGTGAACCACATCAGTAAGGAAGTCATGGCCGCGCACAGCCATTGCGGCAGATTCTGTAAGCAACATCACCCAATTAATGAATGGATGGGGGAGGTGGAACTTGTGGAGACAGGCTTTGAGGTAATCCTAGTTAACCCTATCATAAGCCTTCTGCTGGTCTAAGAAAACAAATGCTCCAGTATCCTTGGATTTTCAGACGTTGGCTACAGTGTGTATTTTGTCTCATATAGACTGCTTGAGAATGAAACTGAATTGCTTAGAGGAGATTGTATCAGAGGCAACTTTCCCTAAGCGGTTGGCTATAATTTTAGTAAAATAATTTAGTATGTGTTAGTAAGTGATATGAGGCGCCAGTTGGCCAAGTCCAACTCATCCCCCTTTTTATACAGCATTATTGTGTAAGCCTCCTGGCCCCAGGAAGGAGGCGCGTTTCTAACAGACACTGGTTCATTAAGCTAGCAACAAAGAGAAGAAAAAAATTAAAATATCTCGTATAGAACTCATATGGAATCCCATCCGGACCTGGGCATTTCCTGTGCGGTGCATTGCAAACAGCATACCAGAGTTCATTTGGAGAAATTAAAATTCATTAACTCCGGGCAACATGAAATGATACAGATATGTGCGCTATCTAAAAACTCTTTAATTTCAGCCAGTTTAACTGGATTTGGATGATACAATTTGGAGTAATAGTTTTGAACTTCAATTGTCACTTTGGCTGGAGTTTCTGTGATGGAGTGGTCCAGCCGCCTCACCTATGTGTGCAGGCTAGACTCTGTCGTGGTATGAAGAATTTTTGGAAAATATAGGCGGAGCACATATTTCCCACCATTAAATTTTTTTCCTTGAACTGAATACAAATACAATGTTTGTGTTGCCTTACCAGTGCGTTGAGACGAGCAGACACTTCTGCCCACTTAAACCCCAAGCTGGGATATAGCCTGAAGCAGGTACATTAGACTCCAGGTGGTCCACTTCTGCAAGTGTGCACGCAATGACCTCTGAAGCAGCCCAAGATCAACATGATGAGAGGTGGCATGCCTGAAGGATGGTGTTCACTTTGAAGGTTGACCAGGTAGTAAGTGGGTCCACACAGAATGGTGTGGTGAACACTGATGCCGAAGTTTTGGTGTCCACCCATGAGGAAAACCTGGGCGACGTGATCTCAGCTGGACAAAGTTTGCTCCACTTTGGTGCCTGTGCCACTGGTTTTGACAAAGAGAAGGAAATTGACACCAAGCTGCGGTTATAGAAATCAATTTTTGTCATTGTAAAGTTTGCAACATGAGATTTTAGGTTTAATGGGGAAAGACTAAGGTCAATGTGGGACATAGACCTCAGCTGACCATTGTGAACATGGGGACGGGACATGTTGGGGAGCAGCGGTGCTTGTTTGGGGAGGGTATCAACAAGCCCCAAAGTGGCTTTTAGAACATGTAGTTCATTGTTCCCCTGTGGGGGTAGGTGTAGAAGGCCAGCATTTGGTGGCTAGGTTGGACCAGCAGTTCATGTCACCCACCACAAATGTCTTGGGTGGAAGTTGGGATGAAGTTACAGCTGAGAGGAATTCTTGGCGAGCCCTCACACAGGTCAGGGCATAAATATAACAATAACATGCACTTTGTAATCCAAAGAAAATGACACTACATGCACACATCCATCAAGGTACAAATTTTTAGAAAAAAACTTAAAACTATGGGTCGTGTATATAAGAACCTCACAGTGTGGAAACCAAAAGAAAAGGGAGGGGAGGAGCATGGTTGCCCATGTTTCCTCAGCACCGTGTGGACAGTAGGTTTTCTGATTGGTCAGGATTTCCACAGGTAAATTATTTTTTAAAAAACTCAGTTTTTCTATCCTGGGATGGCGAGGCATTGAGTCCAGTAATGTTCAATACCTATTGTAAAGGCACCTCGTTGTACCTTAGATGCTATGGGAAGGGCCCTCATGACCATCCTTTTCCACTTTCTCAGCAGCAGTTTTGGACCGCGTACCTTATGCAGGGTATGAGGTCTTGAGGGATTCCTTCATGCTGGTTTTGTTTTCATTTTTGAAGTTTTTTTTGAGACTTAGCTCAAACTTTTGACATGGTGTACTCCTGCTATGCATCATTGGAGGTTAACAAAAATTTAGTAGGGAAGTGAGTGAAAGAATCAGTTTATATTGGTGCTTGGTAATTTTGCTCAGTTAAATCTGACTCGCCCATCTGGTCCTCATGTTAGTTTGCCCAATCTAATTGTTGAGCTGATTCTCAAGCTGCCTCAGCTGCAAATGACTCAATGTCATCCTGGGTCTGGGCAGGTGGGGTTCATGGACGCGGCCATATCCATTGCCTTAGCTGCTGCTCTATGGCCCTGTTTAGCCTTCTTGCACTCCTTCGGGGACACAGGTTTAACCTGAATGTAACACCCCTGCATTTCCCATGGGAAGGCGGTGTCAGTGTCAATGGCAGGTTCATAATGGGAGTCTGCACTACCCATAGCATTGGGGAGGATTTCGTTTTGAGTGATGCCCTTTATGGAAGGGCATGTGTGCACCTTGTGGCCAAAAACACAACAAAAGGTGCATATAGGGGGCGCGCTATCCAGCATAATGTGGAACGGGTGGGATTTCTGCCCATCAATATTCACAACTGCGGTGTGGGGTATTTGGGTCAAATTTTCCACTATGACTAAAGATGTTGTGATCACTGCAATCTCTTTGCCCATGCACAGGTCTGACATAAGTGTAAAGTGTTGCATTTCAAAGGAGTGAAGTTCCCCACAGCTTTAAGCCCAACCATGAGGTGGTGCTCCAGCACTGTGTGCTTTATTGTCGTGGGGAGAAAGTTAAAGGTTACAAAAATCTGGTTTGATTTGGTCCACCGAGTGCACTTTGTCTCGACTACCTGTTGACCATATGGGAGTCTAAACCACATGCACCTGTTCAGCTTTATCTGCTGCTTGTTTAGTTTCAAACCTGAGATCCAACCAACTGCAGTTCATAGAGTGCAGTGCAACATATACTGCATCTGGAAGTGTTTTTGCACATCTCCACAAAACTTTTCCCAAGGCGCCATTAGGTTTATATCCAGGCTAACTCAAACACCATGATCCACTGATGACAGGGGCTGGGAATGCAGAGTTTTGATGAACTGGTTGCATCTTCCTTGCCAGGTTAAAATCTCCAGGAAAATACTCACCATCAGTTTTATTTTTTAGGCCACCTGTGTTGCCAGGGTGTTTAGGAACTTTGGATGGTGAGAAGACTGATCCTGTGCCTCTTATTTTGCTACCCAACGTTGGGTGCACACTAATCTCCTCGAAAAGATTATTAAACTTACCTAGCCTTGAATTGATTTTGTTGCAATTAATGATTGCAACGAGAGAGAAAACCTTTGAACCTACTAATAATAGGTTAAGTTCTATTGCAAAATATATATTAAGAAAGTATATAAGATAATAATATATAAGATAAAAATAAAAATATGTGCTAAATTATCAGTTTTTATTTTTGCTGCAATAGAAAGTATTTGGTGGAGTTCCCACCTACCATTGTCATGTTGGGGAATGAGGATAAATTATGACATAATAAATATAGACTGTGAATGTTGTCAGTATCAGCTTGTTTTGAAACTGGATTTGCCATGAAGAGGCATAATGAAGAAGATTCACTCTTATTAAAATGGAGATCCCAGCCTGAGGGAATGCAGGAACCAGGGATAAGTGAAGCTGATTGATAATAACCTTCAAATGGCGTGGAGTCATAGAAACCTAACCTGGAGAAATACAGGCCTTCCAGACATGCTATAACAAGGTTAACTGAAATAGTTCTGGTATGGCATGCGGTCTTAGAACCATGCTCTAAGGAGGCAGCAGTAAGAAGGAGAAAAAGAAGAAATGCACTAAGGAGAAGGACCATGAAGAGATGCATTGATCAAGGAAAAAGAAAATGAACTATGAGAAATACAATTAAACTATGATAGCGGCCTCAGGCCAGAAATGAAGTGGTGTCTGCCTCTGATTATTTATCATTACAGGATAAACTGGTCAAGAAGGGGATTTGTTAAGATTTTTGTATGCGCACATAATCCAGTTTAGAAATTATAATTAAATCTGCTTTATCCTCTGGGGACAATTTACCATAGTGGATGTAAGTTATCATAGGAGATGGTAACTATCATTGGTTAAAATTCCAATAAATACCAACTGATTATCATGATTTGATTCCTCCAAATTAATGTTCCTTTGAAACAATCCCTGCCAATTAAAAAGTGATTCAATTGTTGATTTAATTATTGATAATTAAATAATCTTGTAAGAATTGATCAAAGTTTGTCACCAGTTGGTTAAAAACTTATTGTTATTTTCTGGGTGTCAACAATGCTTTTGGTAGAAATTTATGATTAACCTTTTAGTTAATGCAACTGCTGTTAATGGGTAAAAGTTTTATTAACTAAGCAGGTTGCTAGCCTAAGGAGGATAATCTGCTGGTATTGAGCAAAGGCAATATGACATGTTCTTGAATTCAACCCAGAAGGGGTCACATTATAGTCGGTGGCAAAATCTGATTATATGGATGAGAAAGATCATCATTTGAGGCGACTTCAAAGGATAAACCCATCACCAATGGCTGCCATTTCCTATTGGAGTGCCAACAGAAAGGCTAGGCACCAGATTTCTCTATAAATTTCCTTAGTTTTTTACTAAATAAGCAGTAGTAATTAGTTACTTAAAATAAACATTTAGATAGATTTTTTTATATTGTATACTCTTGAGATTAGTGTGGAAGAGAAAGATTTCTCCTATCAATTTGTCATTTTCCAACACTTGAGATTAGAGTTGGAGAAAAAGTTTTGATTTTTCCACGCGTTTCTGAGCTGCTCCATAAGCTTATGCATCAAGAGAGGAAGAGAGAACCTCTGAAAATACTAATAGGTTAGGTTACATCAGGAGAAAGAGTCAGAGGGACAAGTTCCCTTGCTTTCCAGAAGTACCTTCAAGGATAGAAGGAAGAGCGTTAGCACCAGTCTACCATTAGAGACAACACTGAAATTTAGTTATGAAGATATAACTAGAGTTACAATCTTTATACTATTGCTAACTCATTCAATTACTTTCAACAATCTATACAACACACACCTCAGAACCTGTGCAGTAGATTTATAAGTTTTTAGTTGATACTCACTACAGGTTGTAGTTGAGTAACCTAAGCTTAAAAGTTTACAGACACTCAGAGGCTTTTGAAAAACAACCTCATATAGACCATAGCTTTATAAGCTGTTTACTGATTGGAAACAAATTCCTGGCTTTGTCCTCAAAATGGGTTTCCAAGTGATGTTGGTTTCTAGAACCTAAAGTTGAAGGTTCCCTCTTGCAAGCTACCATACAAGTAGTTTATATCTTTTATGGAAGAAGTCATAGTTTCTTAATCCTTCCTCATAGCCTTCCCTTCACACTGAAAGGTCCATAACTTCTGCCACTAATCACTACTAACTTTTTTCAAGGGGATTTACCTTCCTCTCACCCATCTTAGGTGGTTGGAAACTATAAGGCTTTTGAGAAAGTTTCATTCTCAATAACAAGTGACTCCATTAGTGTGCCAGGCCAAACAGTATGAAGACTGCTGGCCCTTACTTTTTCACAATCATTGGCAACCTTTTCCTACAAATTCGCAGGGCAACCCACCAACCCAGAAGACCAACAACTCCTTCTAAGGCATGACCACTTGTTATAGCTCAGAGGTCCTCTCCTGGGACATGTCCAACAATTGTTGTTCAGCGGCCTCTATTGACTCCCTCAGGGTTTCTCCCCTTCAATTCTTCCAGTCTTTCATTGTTGCTGCTAATTGCCCAAAAACCCACGAGGTTTCCATTTAGTTTAAGGTTGGGAGTTGGTTGCACCAACCACTGCAGGTATTTTAACCCAGCAACTAAAAACTGGGGATTTTCTATTCCTCCTCCACCAGAAAAGCTGAACTACATCCACTTTAGACTAGCGGAGGTAGATATCCACAATTAATTAAATCAAATGAAGATTGGATTTGAAGATTAGAAGATATTTTAATAAGAGGGAGATCAAAATATTTATAGGCATTTCTTGCTTATCCACATCATTGGCATTTAATGCCAGCATCATCAGAATTCACTGGTGATTCTCCCTGCTTAGTATTTGTCAGCATTCTCACTGGCAATACTCATCATCCTCAAATGTCCATGATTATATCAATCATTGATTTGTCATAATTTGAATTAATTAAATATATTGACATCCTCAGCATAAGTCGCCAGTATCAAATTAAACCAATATACTGTCAGGGATTCTTCCCACTACTTCCACAAAGTTGAAATGGGATTCAACTTTATTTAATTAATATTAAATGGTTTGGCATCCTTGGCAAAGTTGATGGTACTCCAAATTAGATTTGACTTTCTGCCAGAAATCCCACAATTATTTTCACATAAAGTTGGTGCCAGGATAAAAGCCTGCTGAGCTTAAGTGTTTACTATTAATTAGTTTGACATTTTTTGCATAAGTTGCCAGTGTCAAAATTGACTGAAAACTCTATCAGGTCAATTTTTCAATACTTTTTGATGCCAAATAAAAGAAATTTGTCATCTTGATTGACCTTAATTGACAATATTAATTATCTCAACATCCTTGAGCTCAGTCACCGGTGTTGAGACCCACTTTTCCTATCAGGGATGATCCTCAATACTTTCTTAATCCTACAGATCAAGACAGCTCAACCCAACCAAACGAAACACAAATTGGGGTATTTTTTTAGTACTAGATGGTCACAAATTGGGGTATTATTAAATAAAGAATCAAAATTAAAAAACTAATTGGCAATCATCCTCAATTAATTATTATAATAATTTTATTAATATTTGAGGAATATCACCTGGTTAAAAA
The DNA here is from genome assembly GCA_022478985.1 of Massospora cicadina. NCBI lineage: Eukaryota > Fungi > Entomophthoromycota > Entomophthoromycetes > Entomophthorales > Entomophthoraceae > Massospora > Massospora cicadina. The sequence goes on along the minus strand of JAKSZP010016439.1, from coordinate 30,565 downwards.
TTTAACAAAGGCCAAGGTAGAGAGAACTGTAACAGGTGAATTTGCGCCAATACACAATGAATGAATTGGGCAGTAAGAGCCATGTTACTGACCATACTAGGTACAGGCCCACAGAGGCCCATCCCCAAACCTGACCGCCATGTCTCGTCATTGCCACATATTCTCATACCACTGTTCCCATGACGCTGCACATCAACAGCAGAATCTGGGACCAGGAAAGAGTTGAGAACAACGCCAACGCCACACTGAGCTCACTGGTGGAGCTCATAATTTTGATCTAACTGCTATAATTCTTTAAAAAATTAATGTTTTCCAAGCAAGAAAATATCCTTTATTTAAATTTCATTTTTCCTTGTAAAAGCTGCAATTTCCCTTCAGGGCTGCGACATCCTCCTCTAAATAGTGCACTGCTACTATGAAGTAAACTTTTCTTTTGATTAAACTCTTCTGAGCCCTGACCACCACATTGTTAGCAAAGATTTGCCATCCCACTGGATCATTATTCATGACTTGCATAAGCCTGTCATCATTCTGTGGATGTGATTTGGGTTCAGGATGGCGATTTTACCCAATTCCAAACTTACCAAGTTCAATGCCCATTGAATCAGGGCCACAATTGGATCAAACTCCACTTGATCTGAACCAATGTATGGATCAGGTGCCTCCTGATCTGTTACATCACCCCCCTGTGAAGACCAGAACTCCCAGACATTCTCTGGGCATTGCGCACAGTCCTCCTTCATTTGCCACGTCGCCTCCTCCACCGGATAGCCCTTTCACTTCATCAGCAGTTGCTGCCAGCCTCTCACCCACTTGGCATCCAGTATCCGTTTCACCTCATATTCTGGCACCTCCCCCTCTCTAGGATTCAGCGGTCCTGGACACTCTAGCCCCTCACCCCTGAATGCCTGTAGCTGGGAAGCATGAATCACCAGATGGGCTCTGGAACCTACTGGCAAACTCAACTCAAAGGCGACCTGATTAATGGCTCAGACAATATGGTACAGGCCCAAAAACTTTGTACCCAGCTTTTGACTCTTAACCGGGATGGCATAGTTCTTGGCTGCCACCAATACCAAGTACCCAGGCTCAAACGTTGGATCTGGTGCCCTTTGATGATATGCCTGTCACTTCTGCTGAGATATCGCCTGCTCCAAGTTCCCTTGTAGCTTCTTCCTGATATCTGACATGGTACATAACATCTCATCCACCCCCTGACATACGCCGCCCACAGATCCCCCATCTGACCTGGGGTTGAGTCCATGATTCGCAAAAAATGGCAACATTCATGTTGAGGATTGAGAGTGATTGAAGTAAGCGAACTGGGCCATCCAGACCCACAAAACCCAGTCATCCTGTTGATCAGACACATAACATCAAAGATACTATTCAAGTATCTGATTCACCCTCTCCATTTATCCATCAGATTGTGGATGGTATGCTGAGGACTGACCAAGCCTAATTTCCAAATTTTCCGGTAAACTTGACCAGAATTTCGAAACAAATTGTGGGCTCTGGTCCAAAATGATCTCCTCAGGTAATCCATGTTGGGAGAACACCTCATTCGTGAAAATCCTCACCGCATCCTTTGCTGAAAAACTCCCAGTACATGGGAAGAACTCAGCATATTTGGTAAGTCTATCTACAACCACCATAACCGCATCCTTCCCCTGCGCCTTTGGGAGTCCCAATATGAAATCAACACTAATTGAACTCTAAGGGTCTTGTGGTATTGGCAGCGGAATCAACTTACCCAATGGTGGTTTTCTTGATGGCTTTGACTTTGCACATACCAAACACTCCCACGCGTACTTCTGGACATCTTTATGAAGGCCCAGCCACGAATACTCCCACTGCACCAATTCCATTGTCTTCCCCAATCTTGGATGATCCGCCAGAAGATGATCATGAAAAGCCCAGATTACCTCCCGTCATAATGATGGGTTAGACACCCATATGCTCAACTTGTAGTATAGCACCCCAACCCTCTTCATGAAATCTGCATGGTACCAGTGCGGTTGACCCTCTGTCATCTTGGCTTTCAGCCTTCTGGTGAATTCTGCGCTTCTCTGCTTCTGGCGAACTTCCTCCCCCAACACTCCCCATCTTCCATCATCATGAATTGGACTGGTCAGAACATTGTAGCCATGTCAAACTCCTCCAATTCCTCCTTCTCATACACAAAAGCCCCATCTTGACTCAACTAATCCGCCAGGACATTTGATGCCCCAGGCCTGTACTCCACCTGGAAATCATAGCGGATCAGCTCCACATGCCATCTGGCCTGTCGCTGGTTCATTTTTCTGGGTTCACAATAGTACTCCAAGGCTTTGTGATCCGTCCAGATAATGAAAGGATGCCGTGCATAGAGCAGGTGATGTTGCCATTCACACAAGGCCGCCATCATTGCCAACAGTTCCTTATTGTATATTGGGTAGTTTGTTTCCATGAGGAGCAACTTACGGCTGAAGTAACACATGGGATGTTCCAACCAGTCTTCCCCTTCCTGAAGCAATACTGCTCCCACAGCATAATTTGAAGTGTCCATCTCGACCATGAAGGGTTTCTGGGGTCTGGATGGGCCAGCATGGGTGCAGTAAGTAACTTACCCTTCAGTAATTTAAATGCTCATGCTTCTTCCTTTCCCCATATGAATGGAACGTCTTGGGTTAAGCGCGTGAGCAATAAGGCCATCTTGGAAAGATTCTTCACAAACCGATGAAGGAAGTTCAATGTTCCCAAAAACTTTGCACCCCCATCTGATCCATGGGGGCTTTTCATGCCCTGGCCACCCGGAGCTTATCTGGACACACCCCAAACCCGTTCTGGAATACCACGTTGCCAAGGAACGTCACCAAGCTTCAGTTGAACTCACACTTGGAGGGCTTCAACTTTAAACCCATATGGCCAATCACCCCCAAAACTACCTGGACATCTTGTACATGCTCCTCCTGGTACCGCGAGAATACTAGAATATCATCCATATAAGCAGCACAGCATTGACCAATCATCCCCCCAAGGACATGGTTGATCATCCGCTGGAACACAGCTGGGGCATTCCTCAGCCCAAATGGCATCACGCGATATTGGTACACCCCTAGGTGGCACTTGAATGCTGTGTATTGCTGGTGCTCTGGTTTCACCGGTATCTTATTAAACGCATCCATGAGGTCAAGCTTTGTAAACATTGTGCATTCAGTAACCATCAGAAGAATGTCCTCCAACAGGGGCATTGGATACAGATCCCGCTCCATGATCACATTTAAACATCAGGAATCCACACATGGGCATAAATTGCCACTCGCCTTTGGTACTAACAATACAGGAGACACCACTGGAGACATGGAAGGCTCAATTAACCTTTGTTAAACATCAACTCCACATGGCCCTCCAATGCTTCTCTGGCCCATTCATTAAGAGCATAGACCGGGAATCCCCTGGGAAGCTCTAGCCCCTCCTTGAACTGAAATGAAAATGCAAAAGAGCCTGTAGGTGAAAAGGCGAACTTTTGATGGTACCAAATACATCAACAAAGTCACTATATTTGGGTGATAGCTCTACCTCCTGCATCCCCCCTAAGCTCCTGCATCCACTTGGGACGTCACCCCTGACCTCCATCTTCCACATCATCTGAGGTCCAATCTGTGGTTATTAGGTAATCATCTTATGCAACAAATCAATCTGTGGCTGGAAGTGATGCCACCATCGCATCCCCAGCACCACAGGGTGGGCTAGATTCTGGATTACACAGAAACCCTCCTTCAACCAAAATGGGTTCTTCCAAATGACAATCAAGGGCTCCAAAACCCACAATGGGGCTCTTCTTTACACAATGGCGAACACTACCTCAGGACACCTTCTCATCTCCAATTTCAAACATTCTGCTAATGTGAACTCCACATAATTTTCCTCAGCCCCTGTATCCACCAGGGCCAGCACCTTCTCTGTCCAATCAAGCAAATATTACTCCACCGGATTAAATAACTTAGGATAAAGAAAAGAGGAAGTTCTAATGTTAGAAGCATTCTCAGATTACAAATTTTCAGGTAAGGTAGGTTGGTGACTATAGCTCTGCCCAAGTCCTTGGCCTATTCTCCCCAACTCCTCACCCCTTTCCTGGCGGGATCTCCCATGGATATTCCCAAAGTTTCAGAGAGAGCCCCGCCAACCTCCACGTCCTCTGCTGGCTACAACGGATGACTGGACCCTTCCCAGGGACATCAAATCCCCTCACCAGTCATGTGCCAACACCAATTGTTTTTATACTTGCACCGCCAAAGCAATTTTCTCTGCCAACGAACCCTGAAATTTAGCAGCTGCTATGGCGGCCAACATGTCCGCTTGCAGCCCTTGTCTGAACATCCTCAACGATTGCAAATCTAAGACTCTTGCTGCTTTTACCAATGGGCAGAAAATCCGCCCATATTCTTTCACTGATCCTCAGCCCTGACATCTGTCAACAAAGCTGACCACGCCTCATCCAGACAGGCCGCTCAGTCAATCCAGTCCACACACTCATCTATGGATCTGGGAAGACGACCTTGCTCCTCAACCAACTCTTGCACCTACCTATCAAGTTCTGGGGGTAGTGCCTCCATGATTTGTGCGATCTGTAATGAGAAGGGGTCTCCCCACCCGTTGCTTGAGCCAACTGCACCTGAAAATGAATCCATGACACCACTTGGTGGATCTTCTCTAAAGCTTCCATGGACAAAGCAGCCCGACCTTTTGGGGATGTAGGTCCCCCTGGCGTTCCTCCATCTTAACAGGTCTTGAATCACACACTTGAATCACCTCTCTTATTACAAATGTAAGCAAGAAGCTCACCATCACCACTAATAACACATGGCAGTACCATTCCTCCCCTTCTGGAGCCACCATCTCTTCTTGGGGCCCCCACAAGACTGACAGAAAAATATTTGAGTTGCATCTAATGTAACGGGTGGGTTTGCACCAATATGCAACAAATTAATTGGGCAGTAAGAGCCATGTTACTGACCATACTAGGTACAGGCCCACAGAGTCCCATCCCCAAACCTGACTGCCATGTCTTGTTGTTGCCACATATTCTTGTACCACTGTTCCCACAACGCTGCACATCAACAGAAGAGTCTGGGACCAGGAAAGAGTTGAGAACAGCGCCAACGCCACATTGAGCTCACTGGTGGAGCTCATAATTTCGATCTGATCTGCTGTAATTCTTTAAATAAAATTAATGTTTTCTGAGTGAGCAAATGTCCTTTATTTAAATTTGTTTTTCCTTGTAGAAGATGAAACTGCCCTTCAGGGATGTGACATCCTCCTCAAAATATTGCACTGCCACTATGAAATAAGCTTTTATTTTGATTAAACTCTTCCAAGCCCCAACCACCACATCATTTATGAAGATTTGCCATCCCGCCAGATCACCATCAATGCCTTGCATAAGCCCGACATCATTCTGCAGATGTGATTCAGGTTCAGGATGGCAATTTTACCCAATTCCAAACTTACTGAGTTCGATGCCTGTTGAATCAGGGCCACATTTGGTTTAAACTCCACTTTATGTGAGCCAATGTATGGATCAAGTACCTCCCAATCCATTACACAAACACAGTCCAGTAATTAATTTCCTGGTAGGGCTATCTGGACTATGAGAATAGTTGGGTAAGTTCATGCAATATAATAATTGTAAGATTATAAATGATAAGTTCCACAAATGCCACCTTGAGTACTCCAGCCCCCTTAAAGTTTCCAATAATCCCATCCATGAAAGTACAATCTACACAAAAAACTATGCTATTTCTGGTCTTCCTCAAGGAAATTCTCTTCCTGTAAAAAATATACTTTTAGATTTCCCACCCCATCCAACTAGACCACAAAGTCTTCCCATCAGGAAGTATGGAGTTCACAACCCCAGAAAAGCCCCTTTAGGATAAAAGTGACCTTGCCCACACAATAGATAAACATTGGGTAAAGGTGCATGCTCTAAACTTTTTTAACCCTTCCTCTCTGCCACAGCCTTATTCTAAAGAAGTTCAATCTGAGTGAAATCTCAAGAGTATGCATGGAGATGTTGTTGCTTCAGAGAAGGCCAAGGCCTTCTTTGTGGCTGACTACTCACTTATCAACACCCCATGAATCCTCCAGTATCCCCAAAGAAAGAGTTCAGTTTTTATAATTCATAAGACACCCACACTAGAACCATTCTAACCCCTCCAGGCAATTTATTAATCATGAAACATTATAAGGAGCCATTAGTCCCCAGTTTGGTAACATCCTGCTATAGAATTTATCTTCTTTGCATCAGCTTTACTTTCAAGTATAATTTTTTTAAAACATTGATTGGCATAAATATCATTAGTTCCTTCTGTCCCATTTTATCCCCCAGCCTTGTGCACATTTTCTATCTCCCATTCCATCTCAAATTTCCCACCACCTTCATATTTGTAGAGTCAGCCAGTGAGAGCATGGTATTTGACTATTACTCCCTGACTCAGAGCCAAACTTTCTGAAACTTTCAGGATGAGCTAATAAGTGGTGGGCCTTAACTAGAATACTGATTTATTAATTAAGGTCTAAATCCAACTAGTTTAACCCATTATACAGGAGGTTCCCCTTCTTCAAGAAAGGTGCCAGACTATTCTCTATAATATTTAATTTATTCAAGGTATGCCAACCAGAGGAAAGATATTATCAAAATGGAAACACCAAAAATGAACCAAACCAAACATGACCAACTTCCCAAAATGAGCAGCTAGAAACACAAAATGAGAAAACAACCAATCAGGTGGTACAGCAATGAACTGCTTAACCTATCATGATGAAAGTGGAAGGGGGATCAGGGGGCTCATATGCAGGTTCCTCATCATCATAAAGAACATGGGCCAAGGCAGAGAGTAAGGGCATAGGGTTATCAGCAATACGCGGGGCAAGTTTGCAGAGTACCAGTTGTTAAAATAAATAGTTTTCAGCATAAATTGCTTCTAAGTAAGTGAACAAGCATTTTTCTACCTGAAAGTGGATGGCAGGAAGTTGGGAGAGTAAAGTGGAACTAGTGTGGGTAGCTATTAGTTTGTATTGTGAAGTGGAAATCACTTTCTGAATGGCATCTGTGGTGTGTTTGTGAAGCTGATAATGGCATTTTTGCTCTATAATTCAATTTCAGGGTGAGAATGGGAGGGGGAGACCTTTGTCAAGCATTATTGCTGTGTGGGCTACAGCATTGTGGATGAAATGCATGTCAGGTTGGGCAACAGCTGCTACAGCAAGATGATGTTAGGTGTATAACAAATCCTCAATTGGCCATGGGGCATAAAAGCACCAAGGGATTTCAATGGGGGTTTGTAATAGGATAGATTATTACATATTGACTTCAGAATCTTCAATCACATTACCCATTTCATCAGTTTCATCCAATGTGGCTCATGGGTTCTTATCATACAAATCCTCATTTTTCACAATAGGGGTGGTTGAGGCTGGCAAATGGGTTGGCGCACTGGATCAAACCTTTGTCCATGCTGATTCATGATTGGTGGGAGCATTGGTGGTAACAGGCTTAGGAGGGGCCTGATTAGCTGCTGTGGGTGTGAGAGTTATAGGTTTTGGAGGAGGGAGAGATAGGATTGCACCCCATTCTGAAAGGGCTGTGGAGCAGTCAGAGGATGGGAAACTAGTGGCCAAGTCTACTAATGCAGCTGAAGCAGCAAGGTAGAGGCAGCTACACTTTGAGTGATCTAACTCAAAGCAGGATGAACAGACAGTTTGCCCACCCTTAACATGGCTCAGAATGGGTGGTCAGGGGCAGATGGAACAAAGGTGTGAGGGGGAAGCTTCTCCACAATATTAGTAAATTTAGGGCTGACTGTGGCAAATGCCTGAGGCCTAGTGAGGCATTTGGCTCCATTGGGGGACTACATATTGAAGGATGAGATCTGCACCGTAGGCAGCCAAACCTTCTATCAGCTCCTGATGGAGCACTGCAGGGGTAAATTAAGTGGTCAACCTAGCAAATTGAACCACCAACTTGGTGCCAGCGGGGAGCTGGGTGCATGTTGTGGGAATTGGGGTGCTCTGGAAAACCAGGGGTACAGTTGCTGCAGTGGCAGCATCAGCTTCACATATAAAACCTAGATCAAAATATCCTTAATAAGGATAGAAATTGATGAACCTGCCAGGTTGCATCACCACCTGTGCTATTTTGATAATGGCTTTGTCTGAATATGGGAATAACTTACCATATTTGACCCAAAGGCTGAAATGCATGTGAGAGCGGGGGAGTACAAGGGGCAGCAAAGCACTGTCTGGGAGCATGCAAGGTGGATGGCAAGATCCTTGGGCAGAATGAACTGACCCAAGGATTTGTTATAACTGGAAAAACCAGTCCAAGTGTATTTTCCCCCCAAACAGTAAATGCTGGATGGGATTTAACCACTACCCCACATGGGAGCAGCAGACGGTGGGGCTGTGGACATCAGTGGGTCAGTGTTGCAGTAAATTGGATTGCAATCAGCTTTTTAAAATAAATTTAAAATTTGCTCAAAATTGGGTTTGAGAAGAAAGAAAAGTATTTTTCTATAATAATATTGTTTAGTATAAAGAACATTATTCAAGGGCCATTTACTGTCCTTACAAAGCATTATGTTTCATGCTTTAGTGGTTGATAAAGCCCTGATTTTAAATACAAGTAATATTTGTACTCCAATACCCCATGTTCTTCCCACTGGAGAACTTTTTGCAGTGTCTGCTGATTGGGTAGTCTCACTGAACATTGCCATCCTAGCTAATCTGAAGTGATCAATTGGCCCTTCTCACTCACTTGCCATAAGTCCTCCTGATTTTGTTGCAGCACCTGAACTTTCCACATACCACTGGTCCACAACTTCAGATATTGGTAGAAATATTTCTCCTGCATACTCCACCTCCCTCAAAGGCTTCCTAAGATAGACTGCATTTACCCCACTTTAGCCTTATGCTTGCTTGTATGAACCTTTGGTCTGTTTTTGAATACTTGATTCCTCATGCAGGCCCTAGGTCCATGCTATCTTAAATTGTGCTAATGAATATCCACTGAGATTCAGGCCCCTCATTTGGTTAAAGCGAACCCAATTTGTAAGCAAAGTCTCAACTTCTTTAGCCATTTTACTGCCACTACCTCTTTAATAATCTTGTGATTATTTGTTACTAAAGCAAATAATATATACTCACCTTCTTCTTAGTAGACTAGTGTTAATGCTATACCTTGCTGAGTGACAAATGGGCTAGATCATCTAGAACTGCAACCAACTATTATCTGCATGTATAGAGTTTTCTGCTGTTGTGCTATAGTGACTTGAGCTTCATTCATATAATTTTGCTGACATTTAAGTAATTTAATTTTTAATATTAATATCATTTATAAATACAGTTTTAATTAGAGCATACTAATGAGTTTCTCATTTGAACCCTAATTTTATTGCATAAAAGATCCTATTATATAACTATTCTTCATTTAAAAACTTCTATGCTGTAATCATAAGACAAGAATATGCTTATGGCCCAAAGTCTGATATGTCAAAAGTAAGTCAATGCTTTTTCTGAATTGATTACTAAATGCGTATACTCTCTGAGCTATAAAATTGTCCTATTTTTAAAATTTTTAATTAAATATCTTATCCAGATTATAAAAAAGGTAGATAAAAAGTTTTTATTCAGATGACTTATAATTTTATTTCCATAAACTTTTTATTACAAGTTTATGTTTTAACTGTGTTATAACATAAATGCAAATGGTATAAAGATATTTTATACTATATAATAAAGGTTTTGGCCGCTAAAAGGTTATTAAAAGTACTGCGTGATCATCACTACTAGTAATCAAACTCTTGACTTTAGCTACTTCCTCAGCACCTTCTATCTTCCATAGACAGTAGCCACAAAACATACTATCTTTTTATAAAATTGGAATATAAAATATGCATTAGTAATAAAAATATTATTATTACTATTCTTTTACTGTTTCAGTATGTCTTTTTAGCTTTATATATATTTTTTATTTTAACATATTTGATTAGATGTAAATGACTGATACTATAATAGAGCAACTTTATAATAATGTAGATCTAAATTAAAACAAAATTACTTATTTTGTATGGAATGAATAGTAAAATGGTTTCTTTTATGGAACGCTATAATCATTGAGAATAGTAGTTATTCTTAGATAATTTTCCTCGATGACAGCTAATCAGGAATTTTTTTGGCTTTGGGTACTCTGATCAAAAAACCACCTTGATTCAAATCCTTAAGCAGCTTGCTATCAAATTTGTAATATTTTTATACTACATAGTGTTGCAACAGGATGAAATCTTTATTGCAAAAAATGATTTTTTAGAATTACTATTTATGCTTTATTTTTTTGGTATATAGTTAGCATTAACTTAGTTTTTGTCCTATGATAAACTTTTATATTATCTGTTTAGAACAGATATGTGAATGCTATAAGTGTTACCGGGTATAAAGCGGTATAAAATTGTATACTAAATTGGACCTTTTAAAATTAAAGATTTTTGATCTCATAATGAGTAATGTGCAAATCGCTGTAATTAAAGTTTCAGTCGCAGCAGTTTAAATGTATCTGCCATTTTAGGAGACGCGCTTATTCTTCTCAGCTTTTTATCTGGACAAATGTAAAAATACATGAGAAACTAAACTTGCTAGCTAAAATATCACATTAAATTAAAGTAAACTCTCGTACTGCCTCTGAAGATCTTCTAAAACATAAAAATTATAAGATTTTATTGAGTTATAGATTACAGTTTTTAAAAAGCATCAGTACTTTAATTATCACGCACCAGAATTTTCTGATACCCGTCTTTATGACACTAAGTATGAAACAAACCTTCTTAGACTTAATTCGGCATACTTTAGATTTAACTAGGTCAATTATTAATAGATATTCATTTTTTCTATATTAAAAATGTTCAATTTAGGAATTAACTTGTTACCTTATTTTTATACTTTTGCCATCTGTTTATAAATAGTTTATGTAAAAATATAAGTCAAAAATGCAGTTTCGTTTGAATAGATAAATGAAAAGGATTACATATACGTAAGGGCTGTTGCGGTAAAATTTCATCAAAAGTAAAATGTAAGTTGTGCTTCAATTAAATTGAATAGTGTAGACAATTTTAACAGCCTCTGATTAAAGTTGGATTTTGCTCCTTGGCAAAGTCGAATTAATGCGTACTAAAGCAAGCTTTCAATCTAACCTTACGCATAGTTTAATTACTGTTATATTAACCAGACAAACTTATCTTTAAACGAAGCAACTAGAAATATATTGCTTTAAAAGATAGATTGTGTACAATTAGTATATAAATTATATAGCAACTTTAATTTGCAAGGTTTAAATGCATAACATTGTTCACACTCAGAAATATTTATTTGTGTAATAAACCATCCAAAAGTTATATTCATTACTTAGAAATCCTTCAGAGATTCATTCTCCAATGCACTCTTCTTTTTATGAGTTTTAGTCTTGAAGAATCTTAAGTATTCCGAGCTTGTCATGGTTTCCATAGATATCAAAAGTTTTTGACGCTGATAATCTGACCGAATTTTCTGGGCTAACTTGAAAAACCTTAGTAGAAAATAAGGGTTTTCTAAATTGAGATGAATTAACCGGTTAGCTTCCGCTGTTATAAGGTCTTTAGTTGAATCAAATAAAGGCTCGTCGGAACAGTCCGTTTCAACACTACTTTCGCTTACTACTTCTTCCGAAGTATCTTGCTTTTCAGAAAAACTAAACGTATTGTTAAACTCCTCTACCAGATAAATAAGATATCCTAAATTTACCAACCTCTTTAAGGATGTTTCAATAAGCTTAACAAAAAGTTGTTAGATATTGTGTAAGAACTTTTACCAGCTAAAATACCTTAGAGTTATCAGCGAACACATCCTTTTGAGAAATTCTATCGGTGTCTCGATCAAGGCTAAGTGCTGAAACACTCTTGCATATTTTAGTGTAGCTAGAATTTAGTTCGTCTTCTAAATTAGTGTTTTCTGCAGTTTCCGTGGCTGATTTTCTCAACGCTATCAAAGACTGTTGGTGTCGGCAAGTGTGTTTATATAGCTACCTGTATCCTAATTGACTCGAGTTTTAAGTTTTGGGTGTTTTAGAAAAGCGCAATTGCGGACCTTTAGTACCTTTTGGGAATAAAACGGATTTTGAACAATATTCTTTAATGTTAGTAAGCTAGTCAAAAAAGAAAAACATACTGAGTGGACGATCCAGGGTGAAATTCTTTTTGAATCTAAACATGAAGGTGTAAAATCAAAACAACCCGTATAAAAATGCATTAAGCGCTACGTTCATACCCGAGTTGGCTTCAGAATAAAGCGGAAGAGAATATGGATTATTGTCGCCCTGCCGTGTAGAAGTTGTGTTAAAATTCGTAGCCCCACTGTCGAGTTCTATATATATTAAATGTTTGAACCAGAAGCTCTGAAATGAATGTCTTAAAAGAAACTACCTTCTACGTTGACACATCCAGATAGAAATTTGCATGCTGTTGCAATATCCCCCAGACTTAAATTCCCTGGCAGAAATTGGAGCAATTTTGTTTTCAATATCGTGAGTTGTAATATCATTAATTTGAAGCTTATCAATCTTTCCAGCTGAAAGTGAATGGCGATGTCGAATTCCAATACCCTTGGATTCAGTTTTCTATTTCGTCTGGTTAATATGAACAACCAAAAAATGCTTACAGAAAAAAAGCTTTCATTTTCGAAAGGGACTATAATAATGCTATTAATACTTTAAGGAAGAAGCTAACTAAATCAGCAAAAATCTCACCTGCTTCTTTACTTTTGGATGTAAATTCAGTAGTGCTCATTTAACTTAAACCAAGAACAAGTTCATTCCTTAAAATTTGGACAAATTTTGTTAATCTTTAAAAGCAAAAGGATTTGTTAACCTGTGCAAAAGAAATAATAAATTGTGCTGTATGAAATAATAAAATCACTTTATGACAGATCAGTAAGCTTAATCTTTGAGATGTTCAACTTGGTAACCTCATTTTAGAGGCAACCCATTTTTAATGTGGCCCATTTAGAGGAACCGGATCGGGTGTCGCATCAATTCGAAAAATCTAACTCCAGTCAGATACAACTGTACCAATATCTCAATTACGTGATTTATCATTTACTAGCATTCATTACCCATATTCGCTACGGTGTCTAGAATTTCAGATATTTAAATTTATTAATTAAGGGAGGATACCCCAGTGGTAAGTATGGACCCTCTACCACTGCCTCCCGAGTTCGATCCCGGTAATGGACTTTGGGTAGGGGACGATTTTGACTGTGTTGGTTTTGCGCACCAATGCCCCGAACCGAGATAGCGAATAGCAAAGGCGGTCCATGGAGTTCCTGGCTTATCATACGCCGCGCATGGAGGTTTTCCGGGTTTTATCCTCCTTTCCCATTTTCTTCACTTCCCTAATCGGTGCGGTATCGTCCCCAGGTCGGCCCACCTCGAATAAAATTTATTAAATTAGATTTTATATTATGTATAAACAATAACCACTTGGCCAAATCTAGTTGCTCAATCGAATCAATCAAAAACCACCAACCACTCAGCTAAACCTAACTGAACTTATCAAAACAACCAATAACTAATCACCCCTCAAAGCTAAACTGTGTCCTATCGATTCGAACAAAAGCCATCAACCACTCGGCCACAAACAAACCTATCGAATCAATCAAATAACACCAAACTGCTACCCGAAACATCTCTTTATACTTAAAATCATTGAGCAAGTGACATATCTTCCAAACTACTAAATCAACTTCTACTTAACTTGCCAAAAGTATTTTATTAATTAGGTGAACCAAATTAGGCAGGTTTTTAAAATATATAAACCTAACATCCAGATACCTGTGCTTCGCTACGGTATTTAAAGTTTATCAGATGATAAGCTCACAATGACAGCCTATAGGCTGTGTCAACGCTAATCTGGAGCCACTCGGACTAACAGCTCCGCTGTTGCCCTTATGGCTGGTGAGCTGATTATCATAACTACTTAATCTACTTAGCTCTAATACTGATTTTTGTTGAGTTTCAGGTGAGCAATTTGGTGAATTATTAGATAATATTCGCCAATTCTCACCCACTCACCCAAATAGATTGACCCTATCAGACTCGAAGGTTTCAGATGTCAGTCAGTCAATCAGTGAGTATCAGTGAAAATTTTTTATTAAGTAGATGGCTATCAGTAAATTTAGTATAGATTAACCAATTAAATCAGCTGATCAATATTATATATATTAACATGATATATGTCCTATGGCTGGGGGTATGTTCAAGTATGAGATCATAGCATAACAAGCTTAAATTATTATGGGTGTGGATTGTTTTTGCATAAGTTGACCAATAAAATCAACTAAATTTGATAAACTGAATTATTTTAGATGGCGAACAGTAAATTTAGCATAGATTGGCCAATAAAATCAACTAAATTTAAGAAAATAAATTATTAGTATATTTGTTTATGAGATATTATATATAATATATACAATGAGTTTTATTTTTATAGAAAAATAGTGAGGGTTCAAAAAGGATATATAGTATAGGGATTTTTTAATAATATTAAAAAAAGATCTACTTTTTAAAAATGCACTAATTTTTTGGGAAAAAAGAACCTTCTTTAAAAAAGGCACTAAAAAGTATGAACTAATAAAGAAATTATGCCTCCTCAATAAAACTATTTTTGAAGTCAGTGCCATATTTTAACTGACTTATAATAGGTATTTATGATAAATATACTCAGCACTGTATATTCCAAGTTGCTTATAGTTTACATTTGAACCCAATACAGACATAAGATATAATTTGTAATTGTGAGCAAAATACTATAAAGTCAGGTTGGAAGATGGCACCAACTTCAAAATGGCTTTTATTGAGGAAGCATAATTTCTCAATTATTTTATACTTTTTAGTGCCTTTTTTGAGAAAGGTTCTTTTTTCCCAATTTTTTACCTAAACTCCAACAATTTAATTCAGAGGGTTTTTGACTACTTATATTAAAATAAAAAACACTGATAAATACTAAAAGGTTGGGTTTTATATTTTATTAGTTGTGGTGAGGGGGTAAAAAGAGACCCCTATTATAATATTTTTGCTTAGTATTTAATAGTGTCAAGGCTCAAAGTTTGGATTATCTTAGTAATGTCTGAATTAGAGAATCTGGGGATTTGACCTATTGGAGATCTTGAGTCTAATTTTGCTTCTGTGGAAAACCAGCATGTTTTAGGATTGCTGGTGCTGATAACAGCTAGTTTTCCACAAAACACTTTTAAAACTAAAACTATTACTTTTTAAATATAAGTAAAGATGGGTTTTGAAGGTTTTTTAATAGGTGCAGGGCAAGAAACAAAAAGTAATCCTTTTTGATATACACCAATCAGTATATAAACTGTATGAAGGATCAAAGTAAATTCAATAGTAATATTCAGAATAACTTAGTAAGGTCTGAATTAGGGAGTATGGAAATTTGACCATTGGAGCTCAGGAAACTCACTTTACTTTGGCAAAATGACTGATGGAATATTCTTTTTAGGCAAGACAAACCTGTGGGTTAACAATTTGATATATTTCAGCCAATACCCATTAGAAGAAAATGATTGCACCTTGGGGGACCCCCAGCAAGCCTATAAAATGGGGTGGTCCTCAATTAGATTTTTAATTGAACTAGATGTGGCCTGAGGAGGAACCTCTGATGGACTCCTCTGGTTCTGCCGCATGGTCAGGGCAATCCAACTTCCTGACCTCATGCTTGTTGCCCATGTAGTATTTGAAAATGTGTTACCCTAATTCAAGGGGTTCTACTGAGAATTGACCAGGGTCTTTTGGCTGATATTATTATTATTTCTTAAAATTTCTCTTATCCCAATCTCAGACGTGTAAATGTCTGATATTTCCCCCTTTTGGCTCAAAACTTTTTCTTAAAGCCAGGGGGCAATTGTCTGACAGCTTCAATGAAATAACTGATGGAGGGTCAATAATGGGTAGGACTTTTCTATTTGTCAAAGATTTAATATATTTAACCAAATCAATGTCTAAGAAAATGCCTTCACCTTATGGGACCACCTCCACCCCTATAAAAGGGGTTATCTCCACCTAAGCATTTGAACAGAATTGTTGAGGGGCCAGGGAGGAGCCTCAGCATAATTTTTTGTATTTGGCTGCAGTTTTGGCACAATCTAATTCCTAAGAGCTAAAAATTTTTCTGAAAATCAGATGGAATAGAATTTCTCCAATTTGAGGGGTTCCACTGAGAATTGGCTAGGGTTTTTTGGCCAATTTCATCATTATATAAACCAAAAAACTCTTATTACAATATTGGAGTTGTAATTGTCTGACATTATCCCCTTGTCATGGCTTGAAAATGACATGGGGACAAATATCAAGGATAAAGCTGCATGTCAGGAGGCCAAGAAGGTGAAGTTGGATGGCCTCCCTAACCTCAAACATACCTTGGATCAACGCTGGGTGAAGGTGAGGTATGCTCAGGTTGATCCTAAGGAAGCAAGAGAAGTTTGGCTCTGTATAACAACAGGTGCATTAAAAACCAGATTTGCATTAAATAACTTTGGTTTGCTTTGGCTTTTCAGTAAACAGGGTCTCAAAACCCATTTGGTTTTTAAAATTTTAGCTCAGGTCATCCTCTCCTACAATTGATCACCTGAGTCTGGTCTATTACCAAATATAGTTTACTGCCCAATGGAAGTGTGCACTTATTAGTGCACCTCAGCTTAGCACCACTTCCATCAATTGATTGTTCCACCAAATTCCCTTAAATTCCTTTTCTCAAGACCAATATCTTTCTTTGATCGACTTCCCTCATAATAAAACCCTTTGCTAGTGCACCTTTTTTATACGTTATCTTGGATAAACCTGTGCACAGACCTCTTCAAGGAGGTCTTGTGCAACATTAACCATCTAATTTTAACAACTGTAAATCTATCCGCCCATGCACCGTTAGGCCGCCCAGGTTCCCTTCAACCTGTGCTGCCTAAACACTACCACTATGAGCACCACATGGTTCAATTTTGTTTCTTTCCTTTATTGATAGCCACCCTCAACCTGAGTTATTATAGCCCAAGCACCCTCTGCAGGGCTATCCTTCCCCCAGTACTAATGACAAGTTCCCCGGTATTGGCCCTGTGCACCATGCACTACCACACTGGGAACAGGAGAGTTATAGACACTCTTCTTACATTAGTTGACCAACCACTTTATCTTACATGCATAAACTTTTTCTGTGTGGGACTTTCACAAAGTGTAAATAGTGTGTGCCAGCTGTTAGCCATGGCTATGGTGGGGATCACCACAGTTTGCACTTTTTCCCAAAGATTGGAGCATCTCAGCATAATTCTTGTACCTCCAACTGGAAAGTACAAACTGTCAGAATTGTAGATGACCACATAGTTCAACCCTTTGACCAAGTATGAGATTTGACAATTAGGTTATATTTGTAGAGGGTCGGCAATAGTGGCTGACTGATGAGAATATTGTCAGGCAAGACTACCCAATGATATTAGAAGTCGCCAACTATGAATTGTTGTTGGGCATCATCCCCAATGATAATTCAGGCCGCTGACAGATGATAATTTTGTTGGGCATCATCTCTAATGATAATTCAGGCCGCTGACAGATGATAATTTTGTTGAGCATCATCCCTAATGAAAATTCAGGCCGCTGACAGATAATAATTTTGTCAGGCATCATATCCAATGAATTTAGCAATAATTTGATATTGGGTTAATATCTGATAGTCAAATTATAGGGAATCGTTCATAGTGGAGTAGATTGGAGTCATCAGAAACTATCAAAATGTTTGAACGCTGGAGGAAGAGTTGAATCATCATTGGTCAAAACAATCAGTTTTGTGTACCTAATACCAATTGTTTGATCCACTGAACACCTGAGAATTACGCTTTCTAAAAAAACCAAGGCAACGGTACCTGATGAGATTTGGTGCCTAACACTAATGGTCAAAACCAGTATAGGAGCACAAATATTCTCAATGGACAGCTGAAAAGTTGTGTGCCAATTCTAACTATAAAAACCCCAAATATTTCCCTAATAATATTAGATTCAAGTTGATACTAATTTAGTTGTTAAACATTGGTTGTTTTAACATTACTCTTAAGAGAAGAGTGCAAGGATCAGATATCCTTAGGTTAGCAATATCAAAATCTCCGCTTGGTTCTGCAAGAAGAGAATAGGGAAAGTGTTCCCTACCAGTATTAACATGTAGTCAAGAGGAAGAAGCACCAGTTTAGTGTTGGACTTTACTCTCAACGTGGTTTTGGGCAATCAACCATAATAATAGTCTTCATACTATTATTGCCCCAGTCTATCAAAATCACTCAAATAATCAACGCCAGGATCCAAGAATCTGTGAAGTTGAAATCCAGGGCTAAAAAGTGAGCCAACAAAGCCCAAGATTTTAACATTGGTGCTCACTACAGGGGTAGTTGAGTTGTCAAAAGCCAATTTAAAATAATGATGTCTTTGTTAGACATTCTCCTTCTTGACTTTCAAAAAAGAATGTTGGAGGTAAAAATGCCCCCAAATCCACTACTACAATCAGCCAATTACATGTCCAATCTTCTAACAATACTATGGTTAATGAGGATATGAGTACCATCGGCCAAAAGACCCTGGCAGATTCTTGGTGGAACCCTACTCATCAGGAAAACATGTTTTATAATCAAAATCAGCTTATCAAATCATTACCACATGGGTTTGTTCTCCCCCGAGGTGAGAATATTTTACCCACTGGTGATTGGGTGCAATTTATCAAATCATTACCACATGTGTTTGTTTTGCCTCAGAATATTTTCCCTCATTCTGATAGGCTGAAGCCTATCTTTCCTAATTCGGATGACCAAGCTTTTCAATATTATAGCCCTAAATTCCCATGGCCCCAATATTCAAACTAGTTTAAATATGAAATACTAATATTGTATAGGGAAATTTTTTTTGGCTGACCCCGCACAAATATTAGTAAAACAAAAAACTTTAAAAAGAGTTTATTGTTACTTTTATTTTTTATTTTAAAGTTAAGTTTTATATATTTTAAAAATTTGTGGCATCCATCGATGGATCCCACAGTCTTTTATGGAAGAGCTTCAAAAGCTCTGGGAAGAACTACAGGCCATCAATGAAAATGTGCTCAGCTCAGCATCTCAGGCTGATGTTAGTACATTGGAGGAGCATATGATCAAGATGGAGGAAACGCTTGAACAACTAGTAATAGTTAATAATGACTTATGCAGCTAAGTTGCCTCTTTAAAGCAGAAAGAGGGCAAACTTGTCAAGGAAATTTTATTTTAGAAAACTGAATGGGAAGTGGATCAAGAACGCATCTGATGGTTTCATGAGGAGATGGCAAAAATGACCAAGCATATAGAGGAGTTAAAGAAACACCAATGTGATTGTGAACAATTCAAGGAAAATGATGCTGAAGCAAAGGCATGTGAAGTGCCAAGCAATAAGACCTCTACACCCCAGAACATGCCTAAACCATTTGCTGGTGTGCCAGAAATGACTCCTGAAGTCACTCCTATGGCTTCTCGAGTAGCTGGGTCAGGATCTCCTATTAGCGGAACAACTGAGGAATTTTGAAATATGCCAAAATTGCCCACCTTTCACCAGGGTAACGCCCTGGCATTCTTCTGCTTATTTGATATGACCATGTTTGGCTATGCGGACTGACAAAAAGCAGTAGCCATAATGAACTGCCTTAGCACAGACTGCCGAATCTGGACTATCTCACCTCAATGGGGACAATTGGTCATACACAGAAGCCAAAGCTGCCATTATGTTGGAGTTTGGAAGCTATACTCAGATGGCGAATCATAAACAAGAGTTCATGGGTATTCAATTCCTCAAAGATGAGACTCTGGCTTGTTTTGCCGACCGTTTTTATCAAGAAGCTCAGATATTGGCAGGAGCAAATGTGTTAAGTGACTTTGACGCCCGCATAGCCATGCAGTTGGTACTTCAGCCCTACTGAAACTTGCATCAGATTATGGTGGCGGTGCTAGTGACTGAAACAACAACCTCTCAGATGGTAGACCATCTGAAGATGCTGGGAGCCACGTTTGATGCTCCCAATTGTACTTTTAAAGTAATTCAAATGAAGGCCCAAAATATTGTCAAATTCGCTGAGCCATCTAAAGAATCTGGGGGTTGAGTTGTGTTGGGAAGTAAACCTAAAGTTCAAAAATGAGTGGACAAATCAACAAACCGCCGTTTCCAATGCGGGAAGTCAGGCAATGTAATTGCCCAGTGTCAGAAAAGAAAGCTGAAGGATCAGATAAATCTCATTTAACCTCAAGAGACTGGTTCAGATCCAGGAAAAGGGCCAGCAGTCTAGATCAGGGACAATCTAGTACTGCTGATAAACCTGCCCCGCATGACATAATGTGAGAGGAAATCTATATCTCTGATCTATTTGTGGATGATGACTCACTGGATCCACTCCATCAGAGAATTAACTTGGATGTTAATGCTATAACTCGAGCCAAAGCAAAGGGGATCAATCCTGAAATTGTTAGCAAGGTCACTCAGCCCTACATATGACAGCTAGCAGATAAAGTTAGATCCGCTGAGAGCCCTGAAGACCTAGTCAAAACGAAGTTGGATGAGGCTAACATTTCTTTACCTATCAGCGCGATCAAGGAATCATTCCCCAATTTATCCGCTCAGATAATCCACACACTTGATTCAGTGAATAAGGCTGCTATTCATTAAGTAAATACTTTATCACAGTACTCAGAGTGTACCTATATCAATATTCTAGTCAATAGGATAAGAGTACAAACCATAATTGATAGTGGAGCGCCAATCAACATTGTTTTCACCAAACTAGTAAAACGTATGAAAATCTCACCAGATTTGGAGCACCAAAAATAGTATGGAACGGCTGGACCAGACGTTACCATCTCATGTGGAGCATACAATGTGCTACCACTTTGGTTTGTATCGCTGATAGTGTCAGCTCCTGCTATAGTGCTGGCCAATACAAACTATGACATACTTATTGGTACAGAGTTCTTGAGGAAGTATGGGGTGAAATGCGATTTTGAAGAAAACACCCTGACAATATTGGGGCAGACGTTGCCCTTGGTTTACCAGTGGAAAGGAGAAACTCCGCTGACAAAGAAGAATAACTTTGTCAATTTAATTTATAGTGATGGTATTATACCCATTCACTATAAACTAGTCGGATAGAAACAGAAACCAATGCTGACGGAAATTATGGAGAATTGGGGAATACCTCTAAGGGAAAACACAGCAAACACTATTCTGCTGGGGCTCAAATCATAGTTAACACCGGGTTAATGGTGGAACTCCCAGAACAACATTATGGAGAAATCATCAGAGCCTGGGAAAAATCAAGGATTGAACCGTGGGTTGCACCAGGGATTTTAATGCCAGGTCACAAAGAGATATAAGTATTAGTAGCCAATCTGGGAGAAAAGCTGATAAATATTGAAAAAATCAGACCATTGCATTTCTGCACTTGCTCCTGATGGCAGAACTATACACTTTTCATGAATTTGGATTGTTTTCTGAAATGGGATTGCTGGCGGGAGTTACCAAAAGTGTCAACGTATTAGTGGATCATGAACAGCTAGCCAATCTGACTATGAATCAGTAGGAGGACATGCTCCAATTATTTGAAAAATATTGGACAATATTCGCTCAGAACAATCATGACTTAGGATGCGCAAAAAATGTACTCCACAAAGTTGATATGGGGGAATGTTCACCAATATGAATGAGACCTGTTCATAGGTCAAGAACAGCGGAAGTGGAGGTCAGCGATAAGATAAGCAAGTTGGTGGAACATGGGTTACTTGTTCCATCATCAAGCCCATGGGCAAGTCCAATCCTGTTGGTAAAAAAGAAGGATGGATCAAATCAAGTAGTGATCAACTATCACTGACTAAACAAGATCACTAAAAAAGACTCCTATCTGCTGCCCCAAATTGATGACGCACTTGATCACCTGGGGGAGGCAAAATACTTTTTGGCTATGGACCTGATTTCAGGCTATTGGCAAATTGATTTGCCAAAAGAAGATCAGGAAAATGTGTGATAATTACCGCACAAGGACTGTACCAGCTGACCAGAATGCCCCAAGGATTATGCAATGCGCTAGTAACTTTTTAGCGAGCTATGGATTCAATACTTAGTGACCTGAAGCTATCCTGCATGTTAGTCTACTTAGATGATATCAACATCTTCAGTAGGACCTTCTCTGATCATTTGGAGCATCTGGGGGAAGTCTTCAAGTGGTTAGTAGCGGTTAATCTAAAAATTAAGCTGAGAAAATGCCACTTTTTTAAAAAGAACTTGAATACTTAGGATTTGTTATAAACTCTAATGGATTACAACCGCAACCCATGAAAATAGAAGCTATTGAGCGGATGTCAATCCCAAAAAGTGTTTGGGATATTCAAGTAGTCTTAAGAATGGTCAGGTACTATCACCAATTCATTAAAGACTTTGTTGGAATCACCAAACCTCTATTTCACTTACTCAAGGATCTGAAAAAGGGATTTGTGTGGAATGAAGAGGCTCAGAAGTCATTCAATAAGCTCCAAAAATATCTCATGGGCAGCCCAATGTTGAAATACCCAAATTTCAGTTGGGAATTCATAATCCAAGCGGATGCCTCGTTAATGGCGATTGGAGCCATTCTAAATCAATTAGATGACAATGGGGATGAACACCAAGTAGCCTATGTGAGTAGAACACTTTTGCCAGTGGAAAGAAACTATACTGTGATGGAGTGAGAATGTCTAGCAGTCATCCATGGCTGCAAACAATTATGAGTCTACATACATGGAATGCACTTTAAAGTCATAACCGACCACTCATCCCTGCGCTGGCTTATAACCTGAAGGAACCAGAAGGCCGGTTGGCCCAATGGGCTTTAAAGCTGCAAGCCTACAATTTTGAAATTATCCATCGGGCTGGAGTGGTACATCAGAGTGCTGACAGATTGTCTCATTTTCCGGTTGTTCATGTGATCTATCCTCAGGCTGATGCACTATTCCAGAGAATGATCAAAGGAGATATTGGGGATGAACCCAAAGAAATTTGGAATGCATTATGAAAAGCCATGGAAAATACAAAAATATAAGGACAATCAATTATATAAAACAATCGAAGGAAAATGGGTTTTATTTCCTAAACCATCAGAACAAATGGAAATCATTTGAGCCGCTCACAAGGTTGTCAGCCATGGTGGCCTAAGGAAAACAGTGGATCATATTTGCCAGTATTATCATTGGGAATCAATCAATTATGATGTAGCGTATTACCTAGCCTGCTGTGTGGAATGTCAGCTGCACAAACTGCATAAGAGCATCGTAGGATACTGGCTAGTACGCCCTGGTTTCACATGGCATATGGTGTCCATAGACATTATGGGACCATTAAGCATCAGCACCAAAGAAGTGAAGTATATAATCGTTGCAATAGATCACTTAACCCGATGGGTCAAAATGAAAGCCCTCAGCAAAGTAGATGCAATAAGTATGGCAAAGTTTATACTTGACCAAGTGATCTATCAGCACTGTTTCCCTCAAGTCATTCTAAGTGACAATGGAACCAACTTTACTTCACATGTGATTTCCAGGCTTAACAAATTAATGGGAATCCGCGGTGTTGTATCTGTCCCCTATCATCCAGAAATGAATGGAATGGTGGAAAGAGTGAATGCAACTCTAGCCTCAACCTTATGTTAATTAGTTGCAGGGAAAACTTCCGTGTGGGGAGCATATCTGAGTTCAGTCACTTTTGCTTATAATATCAGTTACCATTCGGTGACTGAGAAAACACTGTTCAAACTGTTAAATGGGTGAAAAGCCGCCTTGCCGCCAATATTGTATTCAGCAGTAGAGCCATCTTTGGGGATAAGTGCTGAACATTATCTATCCTGACTGGCCAATATACTTATTTGAATTACAATCTCGGGCATTCAATATGACATTGAGGAAAAGAATCAATACAAAGAAAATAGATGACCAGAATCAACTTCTGTTGAAAGAATACCATGTGGGCGATAGGGTAGCCTATTGCGATACCCATGGGTTTGGAAGAAAAAATAAGTTGGACGCCCTATGGATGGGACCATTCAGAATTATTGCCAAGTCAGTGAATGATGACTATACAATTAAGAATACTGGGGATGGTCAGATATTCAATAGAGTCCACATGAAATACTTAAAGTATTGGACTTAGAGAAAAAAAGAAAGAAAAGAAAAGAAAAAAAGATGCGTAAAAATACAAAAAAGTAGAAAATATAAAAAAACAATTTAATTTAAATGGTAATGCATCTAGTGATATTCCCACCTACTGAGCTTGGAGGAAGGAATAGTAGCGGGCATAAGTCCCAAGCGTCAGCAGGATCAGAAAGGGCTGAAACTAGGTCCACCAGAATAGTCCCTATCAACGAGATGTTGAGACCCGTCTTGGGTTTGGTACAGGTGGCAAAAGTGCCAGCGGAACCTGTCCTGGGGTTTGTACAGGTGGCAAGAGTGCCAAACAACCCGTCCTAGGGTTTATACAGGTGGACCAGTTGATCTTTCACAACAGATGCAAAGATGGGACTGGCATGACATGATGTCATGGGAACCACGCTCAAGAAGAGGCGGCAATGGGTAGCAACCAAGGATATGAAATCATCATACCGGCCAGAGCATATGGGCGTTGAGTGCGGAGAGAGCTGCACTACGCTGAGGACATAGAAATATGACAAACTAAATATGAGCTCCAAATGAGGCGGCTTCCATTCCTGAGGGTTCTATCTTCCGTTGGATATCTGGTCAAGAAGGTGGATGTGTCAGAATTGCAGATGACCACATAGTCCAACCCTTTGACTGAATATGAGATTTAACAATTAGGTTATAATTGTAGAGGGTCAGCAATAGTGGCTGACTGATGAGAATATTGTCAGGCGGAATCCCCAATGATATCAGAAGTTGCCAACTATAAATTATTGTTGGGCATCATCTCCAATGATAATTCAGGCTGCCAACAGATGAAAATTTCGTTGGGCATCATCCCCAATGAAATTAAGCAATAATTTGATATTGGGATAATACCTGATAGTCAAATTATAGGGAATCGTTCATAGTGGAACAGATTGGAGTCATCAGAAACTATCAAAATGTTTGAACGCTGGAGGAAGAGTTGAATCATCATTGGCCAAAACAATCAGTTTTGTGTACCTAATACCAATTGTTTGGTCCACTGAACACCTGAGAATTACGCTTTCTAAAAAACCCAAGGCAACGGTACCTGATGAGATTTGGTGCCTAACACTAATGGTCAAAACCAGTATAGGAGCACAAATATTCTCGATGGACAGCTGAAAAGTTGTGTGCCAATTCTAACTATAAAAACCCCAAATATTTCCCTAATAATATTAGATTCAAGTTGATATTAATTTAGTTGTTAAACATTGGTTGTTTTAACATTACTCTTAAGAGAAGAGTGCAAGGATAAGATATCCTTAGGTTAGCAATATCAAAATCTCCGCTTGGTTCTGCAAGAAGAGAATAGGGAAAGTGTTCCCTACCAGTATTAACATGTAGTCAAGAGGAAGAAGCACCAGTTTAGTGTTGGACTTTACTCTCAACGTGGCTTTTGGGCAATCAACCATAATAATAGTCTTCATACTATTATTGCCCCAGTCTATCAAAATCACTCAAATAATCAACGCCAGGATCCAAGAATCTGTGAAGTTGAAATCCAGGGCTAAAAAGTGAGCCAACAAAGCCCAAGATTTTAACACCCACCCTTCTTGCGCATACGTGGTGGATATGGATGCTTTGTGGTCCAAGAGTCATGATTCCCTAATTTTCACTGAAAATAATAAAATCAATTTAAATAAACTGGGTTTTCTCCAGCACCGCGTTTGGACAGTACATGCAGTATCCTTGATGGCAGGCCTGGGGATGATGGCCTTGTTTAACATCAGACAACCCATTGTCAAAATGGGCATAGGGACGTTTATGACCAAAAACGCGTTTTATAACAAAGTTGCCATATATACAATAGAATCATATTTATCCTCTTATGATTAGATAGGGGCCCCATTTCAGTGTATCAGATCACTCCAGAAAACCCACTCTAGACCGCCACAATGATCCGCGGAACCCAGGAGGTGGAGAAGGAGCTACAATTACAATTTTAAAACTTTTATGCAGTTGCTGAAGATATAGTGGATATGAGGCCTCAGTACTAAAAGTGGCCAAAAATCCTTCTCTATTTCTTGATGCAGAAACGTACCCTGTGGGAATGTTAGAACCCAAAGAAGAGTTTGTTGGTGAAGTGTTGGTGTTGTCTGATATGAATAAAGATCATTCAGGATATTTTTTGTTAACTGCTACCCTTTCATCCCCCTTCAGCTAAGGTTAGCACTACTATCTTGGTAGATACTGGAGCCTCTGAGAATTTCATTGACCAAGACCTAGATGACTACCTTGAGCTTAGTTACTTTCCAGGTGGTATGGTCAGGGGAGGGGCTTCTCAAAGTATTCCCACCCTGAAGGTACTAGGGCTAATGGATAATCAAGTGGGCACATATCTTTTTATGGAACTTTTTTTCAGAGCAATCAAAAACCTTTTATACCCCATTATTTTGGAAGTAAAATAGTGGCAAAAAATTTGCCTCCAGGAACAACTAGAGAGACAGTACCCAATTCCTAACATTAAAGAATGGTCATACATTAATTGTTCCTTTGTCTGAGGCTAACTTCTAGGGTGATTTGCCCCACTATCCCAATATCCACACCTTCAGTCTCACTCCATTGTTGAGACCTCACTGGTGGTACCTTTACCTTCTTGTTTGGAGGGTCTGGAATCTTCGTTTGATGCAGCTTCAGCCAATGAATTAACTGCTTATTCAGAGTTTGATGGCAAGTTTAAGCTCACAGTTGATATGATGCATATATCTTCCCCAATTTACCCTTTGACCATATGGGAGGAAGCAGCATTAGATGTGTAAGTTAAGGAGCAATTAGCTGTAATGATCAGTGATCATACATGGATTTCCCAAAGTTGGGACATAGATAAAACCACTATGACGATGGTTGCTGATCCCAATTTTCTGAACTTGACTTAATTGATGAGCTGATGCATTTTTTAATCGTTTATAAATTTAAATATCAATTTTTAGGGCGGACTTTATTTTAATTTAGGTTCCCTCAATCCATCAGCATATGAAAGTTGGAATGCCAGTGTTGGAAATTTTGCCCATATTTCCAGCTGTCTAGATTACCAGGAATCACTAGATGATAATTCCCTAATGTGAAGTGAATTGGAAATTGGTTGACCCTGATTTTGGGGTAACTATGTGTTGGGATTTTTGCCCATATTCCCAGCCTGCTAGATTACCAGAAATTGCTAGGGGAAAATTCCCTAAGGTGAAGTGAATTGGAAATCAGTTGGCCCAAGTTTCAAAATAACTACGTTTGGGGGATTTTGGGATATTAACCTGGTTTTATCTGACGGGATCAATCCGGATGAATACTTAAGATCTCATTGGGTGGAGTTGCTGACAAAATAGGGGCATCTGATAGTAATTAACTATCAGGTGTACTAATTGGGATCAGTTGGGTTTCATCACTGACTATTTGGGAATGAATAGCAATTTGTGAGGCAAATGATGCCACCTGCAACTAGTGAATTGATCAGTTGTTGCATGACCTGCCTTAATGGGTAATAATTCCCATTACCTAAGCAGGTTGCTAGCCAAATATGGTTGGTTCTCTTGGATAGAGAGGAAAATGTTAGGGACACGTTTTCTGACTCTTTCTGTTTAGGTTTTAAGGATGTCCAATGATGAATCCTAGCCAGGATGGGAAAGACCATTGCTGCTGAGACAAGGATATTTGATTCATTGGCAACAGCTGCCATTTCATCGATGTGGTGTCAACATAGGGTTAGATGACCAAATCCCCACTATAAATTCCCTAGGATTCACTATAATAAAAAACAGTAATTATGAGAACAGAGTTATATAATCCTATTGTTTTCATTCAGTATATAGTTTAAGAATTAAACTATCATCAGGTTTCATTGTGCTATTCTTCTCAAGAATATTATTGCTGTGTGCAATAAGTGGAAGACTCTTAGAGAAAAGAGTAAAGATCTGAGTGAGGAACTAGAGAAGAAGGAGACACAATTGAGGATTGCTGCCGACTGTGTGTTAGACTAAAGAGACTGTCACCAGAGAATCTCAGCAAAGATTGGGTTAGACAGAATGAGGGAACAAATCCCTACAATCTTGACATCTTAAATATTAATTGGGAATACTGGCCAAGCGTTAGGCTAAGATATCAGAATTCATACTCAACTATGGATAATAGTTGGCATACTATTATTAATCAATAATCTATTATACTATACAATATGACGAAGTGCACAAGAAAACTGAGCCTGTACAGTAAAAAGGTTACTAGGGTTGTTGCCAATAATAACCACTCAAGTAAATTTTTACAAGTTGGTGCTCGCTACAGGGGTGTAGTTGAGTAGAAGAACTTAGAACATGATGTCATGTGAAGATGTTTCCAATTTTGTTAAATAAGTTACTGAAGGAAGTAACGAAGATAGAACGTGAAGTGGACCATGTTCATTAGCATTCACCCAGCTCAGAAGTGGAGCTCCAAGTGAATCAAGTGGAAGATAATCATTACCAGGGAAAAGGACTTACAGCCTAGATATGAAACTATCTAGTGCTGCAAGGAAACCTGCTCCACCTGACATCTACCTGAGATGAAGAGTATCAGCAGGGCCAACTTGGGCTGAAACTGGGTCCACTTTAAATAGTCCCAAGGAATAGCAGAATCAACTCAGGTTGAAATTGGGTCCGCTTTAAATAGCCCTGAGGAGTGAGCGTTTAGATGAGGCATTGGACGAAATAGGAAGCAATCAATCTGGAGAATTGGATTGCCATACCAATGAAGATATGAAGACAAAATTAGAAAATGATTAATCCAAGATAGTGGAGAAAATCGTTTGACTTAATAACACTCAACCAATGATCAGAAGTTTCTGGAAACGAGTTCATTAATTCAGGAGAAAGTGGATGAAGCTAACAAGGCCAAAACGACCTGTGTAATTAAAGATGGTAACGAATGTCAAAAATCATTTTCAGGAGAAAAACAAACTGAACAATCGGATAGAACTGTTAGCTAATGAGATATGAGGATCCAAAGCATCAGTTGCCAAAATAAGAGATGAAATTAGGATCTGTTGGACGAATAACCAGTTTGAATTGAAGGCCTAATGAATGTAACATTCAAGAGTATTGCCAAAATCAGCAAGTGTAGCCTATACATGAAGAAACAGAGCTGCTGGTCATATAGTGAAGAAAGGTCAATACTAAAAAATTGGAAGTATTGGACCTAAGAGAAAATAAGTGCAATGTTCCCAGAGGACCTCTGAACCATAAATTGGTTATGTACTGAGATTTTGGTCAAGTCCTAGAAGAGGACCACTGAACTAAATAGATGGTTAAATCTTAAGAGGATAAGATTTTGAACCATGATAACTGGTAGGTTAAAGTATACCTAGGACCCAGTTTGGATGAAGGGGAAAAGAAGGGCCTCTGAACCTTTTTGTAGGTTGCAAGTCCCATTAAAAAAGAAAATACAAAAAATATATAAAATATAAAATATCAATTTTATGGTCTATGAGTTTTGGACCTAGGAAGCAACAAAAAATCCAAACGGCCAAACTGAGTAATTTCCATCTTCAATGAGATGGAATTATTGGCCAGGGTAACTGAGAGCATCAACCTATCTGTTGATTGAGAGCAACTCGCTGATCTATCAGAAGGCCAGCAATAAGAGGTGCTCAAATTATTTGAAAAGCATTGGGGAGTATTTGCCCAAAAATGACCATGATTTGGGATGCACCAGAAATGTGATCCACAAGGTTGACACTGGGGAAAATTTGCCGATCAGGATGAGACTAATCCAATGATTGAAAGCCACTGAAGCGGTAGTGGAGAATGAAATCAGCAAACTAGTGAATCATGGGCTTCTAGTTCCATCATCAACTCCCTGGGAAAGTCCAATTCTGATTGTGAAGAAAAAGGATGGATTCAACCAGGTGGTGATTGACTACCAAAAGCTGAATAAAATTATGAAGAGGGATTTGTATCCCCTACCAAGGATTAACGATGCACTATACCAGTTGGTAGAATAAAAGTATTTCTCTGAGATGGATCTAATCTTGGGATATTGGCAGATTGACTTGCCAAAGGAAGACCAGGAAAAATGCGTAATTATTACTGCGCAGAGGATATACCAACCTATGAGGATGCCCCAGGGTCTATGTAATGCGCCTGCAACGTTTCAGAGAGTCATGGACGCAATACTGAGTGACTTGAAGTTGTAATGTGTCCTAGTATACCTGGACGATATAAACATGTTCAGTAGGACGTTCACTGATCATCTACACCACTTGGAAGAAGTATTTAAGTGACTGTCCACGGCTAACCTGAAGGTT
>JAKSZP010016438.1:0-42865 GCA_022478985.1 Massospora cicadina | reverse complement strand
TACTTTTGGTGCGAGCTGCACTTGCATAGATGCAGCAAAAACTTCTCTTTTTGACCCCAATTCTCCCAAAACCCACTGGCGCATCAAGTCATTTACTTGTGTGCCAGCTCTCATCATTTTTGCTGAGCATCAACTAGCTAAATATGTTGAGGCTTGGACACCGCTGGCCTCATTAGCAAAGAAAACCCCCAACTATACCTCCTTATGCCCCATGTCGCTGATGCTCCCACACCAATGCTGTCCACCATGGTCCGCTAGCTAAAGTGGGCGCCGGACAAAAGTTTCCCCAAAGCCTTTTCGCCTTCTGATATGGCTTCCTAGGCTGATAACCTAGGGCTATATTATGAATTTTTAATTTATATTAACCCTTTGTTTGTCCCATTTGCAAATAAAGATGCTGGTGGCTCCCCCTTTTGGGTTGAGCACCACTAGTACTAAAAGAGAGCGGATCTGACTTGGATCCCCCCGCCAAACTTATCTCCACAAGTCTTGAGGGGTTTTGAGGTCATTGTCACTACCAGTGACGCTGACCAGCTTATTGCCACATTGATCTTACCAAACCAGTGTGTTCATATCCTGCAGTCTATCCAGGAGAAGTACCCTGAGACTGCCAAATTATTTACCTCTACTCCTTGTATAAAGGAGGTCCTTGATCTTTCACCAAACTTGGGTGGATCCTTAACCAAAGTGGAGGTTGTTGGTAATGGATTGTGGGTTAGAGCTATCCTCACTACTGGGTCCCCAGTAAACGTTGTCGTCAAAACACATTATGAAAATTGGCCTCTGACCCTACTACACTCAAGAATTTGGGATTTATAGGCCCAAACAACACCTGCGCCATCGGGGCATACTCTTCTCTGCCCATCCATTTTGGGAAGCTCATCTTGTCAGCTCCAGAGGTGGCCCTAACTAACAATACCTATGATCTACTCATTGGTGCCAGTTCATGCTCAAGTATGCAGAATTTATAAATTTGAAGCAGGGGTTTCACCCTGCTTAACTACAGATTCCCCTGATTTTGACCAATGGGGAGCTTATTAAAAAGTATTATGCTTGCACAGTTGAGTATCCCTCTTTTCCGCTCTATCCCTACACTACACCATGGCAGGATGCATACAAATTTGTGTCAATCAGTGGACGCCCTGATGGTATCCCTTTCTATTCTTCTGAAGAGGTGGTCATCAAGGTGGTGAAAAAAGGGTAGTTTACACGAGATTACTGTGAAAGTCCAGCATTCTACCTACTGCACCTAATTAGCATTGACGGAGTTATTCCTTTATATCCCAAAGTTTTGCAAGGCGTGCTAGACTCCGCTTATCAACGGCCTATCAACCTCCTTCTAGGGAATCTCACCAAGAAGGATATGGTTGTAAAAAAGCATCAGGAGATTATAAGAGGTATGCTGATTCCCCTTGAGGATTTAAAGCAAGTTCACTGTATTGGATCTATGGCGGATATGGGCTTACCCGCTGGCCAGTCTTTATGTGCCCTACCTTTTATTTAAATCTCCGATGAACTTAACCCCAGCTGAGATGGATAAAGTCCACACCCTGCTCGAGGCCTACAGTAACATTTTCTCCAAATCTGACAATTACTATGAGCACATGAAGGAGTGGACTCATACTATTGATGTTGGGGAGGCTCACCCTATCTGCTCCAAACCCTACTGCAAATCCAAGGTTGAGGAGTTACAGATGTGGACGGAGCTCAAACAGCTACTTGACGCTGGGTTGCTAGTGCCTTCTAAAAGCCCTTTGTCATCCCCGCCATTATTGATAAATAATAAAAATGGAGGTCATTGGGTAGTGATGGACTACTGCAAATTAAACAACCTCACAAAAAGGATGGTTACTTTATCCCCCATATTAATGTCGCTCTGGCCCAACTCTCTGGGTTTAAATTCTTCTCCGCCATGAAATTGGCTAGCGGTTATTGGAAAATGAACCTCTAATCACAAAACAGGAGAAATGTGCTCTTATTTAGGTAAGGGAATTTCCCACCTACCTTACTACTAAAATGGTTCTGCAACATGCTCACCATCTTCCAGAAGGCGTGGGATCACATTCTCCAGGATCTTAAACTGAGCTGTATGATTTTCTATCTTGATGACATCACTGTCTTCCTCAAGACTTTCAACGAGCATCTCATGCATCTAAAGGAAGTATTTCAACGCTTGCGGGCAACTAGTATCAAACTGAAGCCCTAAAATGCACGTTTTTCCAGAAAAAGCTGGATTTCTTTGGGCATGCTATCTCAAAAGATGGTATCCAACCCCTACAAGATAAGGTCAAAGCAATATCCAAGATTCCGGCGCCTAAAACCTTTTGCAACATTCAGGTAATTTTGGGCATGATGGGGTATTACCATCAATTCATCCCCAAGTTCGCCCAGCTTAGTGAGCCCCACATATGTCTCTTGGCTAAGAACATTCCGTTTTAATGCGGTGCTGAACAAAAGGCCACATTTGAGCCCCTGAAGGAGCTATTGCAAAGAAGGTCTATTCTTTGTAACCCTAACTATAGAAAGCCTTTCAGGTTGTTCACAGATGCCTCCGATTTTGCCATTGGAGCTATCTTGGCTCAGTTGATAGAAATGGGGTCGATCATCTTGTGATTTATTTCAGTAAGATTCTCTCAAAAGCTGAGCGCAACTACAGCATCACTGAAAAGGAGTGCCTTGCCATCTTACTTGCTGTCAAATACTATCGCCTTATTTATATAAAACTTCATTTAAAGTAATTACTGACCACGCGTCCTTGAAGTGGTTGCAGAATATGAAAGATACAACTGGAAGGTTGGCACGCTAGGCTATAGAGCTCCATTATTATGGTATGATCATTGAGCATCAAGCTGGGACGCTTTATATGAACGTTGATGGGTTGATGCGGCTGCCTTCCTTCACTTAGACAATAGTAAAGCTCAGAGGCTACATGACTTCCTAATGACCCCTGATGTATGGGCTGATGAAGATGAACCAGTACAGAAGATGCTTGCACGGCACTTCCACAACACCAAGGTGGAATGTTGGAAGTTATACAAGAAAGTAGAAGTAAACTGGTTGCCTTATCTACGACCATCAGAACAAGTACCGCTGACCTTAGAGTCCCACAATATCATAGGCTATGGTGGAGTCCAAAAAACCCATGAGTGGGTAAAAGAACGGTACTACTGGGAAGGTATCATGGAGACCATAGCTGTAGTCTTGGATGCTTGTCTGACCTGTAAAAGGCAATATAGCTACAAGACCCGGTATCAGTATCAACCAATTACGCCCCTACAACCCTTCCACACTATAAGCTTGGATGTGGTAGGTCCGCTACCTCAGAATACTGGTGTTGACCATTATATCCTGGTTGGAATTGATCATTTTTCCAAATGGATTAAAGCTGTTGCTCTTTCCTCTCAGACTGCTAAAGCCAGGGCCACCTTCTTAGACCAGTACATCTTCACCTAGCATTGGTGCCCTCAGGTCCTCCTATGTGAAAATGGAAGAAAATTTACTTCTATAGTGGTAAAGCTCCTCACCACCTCCATGAGAACACAACAACTATTCTTAGCCCCCTACAACCCATCCACAAATGGGGCTGTAGAAAGAGTTTATGGAACCTTAGTTTCAGATTGGTCATCCCCTCATTCTGTTGAAACACCTAATGCTAAAAAATTGAGCCCTGGTTTTGATACTCAACAAAATAGCCAATTCAGACCCTCTCCATTGGGATCGCTACTTACCCAGTGCCCTCATGGCCTACCAGATTAGTTACCATCACATCCTAAAGGATGTACCCTTTTTCATGTGTTGTATGGCTGAGAACCTGGGGTACTGGATCTACTAGCAAAAGACATTTTCATTGGCAGAACTGAGCCAGAGCAAGCCATAAAAAAGTTGGACTAACACATCTAGATACAAGCGGAGGCTATGACTAACTTGGCCAAGACTGTCACTAAAGAAGGCCAAGCAGCTAATGAGCTCCGGGTCCCTCTCCCTTCCTGCCAAGTATCCAATATGGTATTGTATCACCACAACTTCATCATTCCTAGAAGTAGTAAGACTAGTTCAATCTGGGAAGAACCATTTGTAGTCACTTATAAATGAGGGGATGAGTATTCCATCAAAATTCCTTGCTACAGGAGTGACAGTTAACCATGTTCTTGGCCAGTTCTTGCGGCCTTATTCTCCCCCTAACACTCTTGAAGGGGGTAATGTCAGACAATTACAAGTCCGATATTTTAAAAAGAGTGTTTCAGATAAAGTAAGTGATAATATCAGCCAAAAGACCCTGGTCAATTTTTGGTGGAACCCCTTGAATTGTGGTAACACTTTTATTAATACAACTTGAGCAAAATAGTGCAAGTTCAGACTTCCAGATTGTACTGACTGTGCAGCGGAATCAATGGAGACATTCAGAGGTCCCTCCCCGTCTTACAGAGAATTTAGTTCAACTTACACCATGGAGACTGGCCCCATTTATAGGGTTAGAGGGGGCCTCAGAAAGTGCAAATATTTTCACTCTAGTTGATTGGATAAAATATATAAAAACCTAACCTCACGTATCTATCCTACCAGCCATCACCCTCTACTGGCCATTTTATAAAAAAGTGAGGCGAGTCTCAAGAGCTCTGATAAGTGAATTCCTATATTCCCTAATTTGGACATGCATAGTCTAATATGAACTTTGAGCCTCGACACCATTGAATACTAAACATTGAGATAATAATAGGGTTTGCTTCTTAAACTCAGCGCAGTGACTAATAAAAAATTATAAAAAACTAAACCTTTTAGCTACTTTATTAATATTTTTTTACTAAAAGTGGTCAATTCCCCCTAATAATTAAGTGCCTCACAGTAGAGAATCATACTTCTCCTGCAAATATGGTTGTGTTTAGGTGCAAAATGCACCAGCGAGCAACACAAAAAGCCCAAAGTTCAAAAAGTCTATGCAATTAGAATAGTAATGAGTGGTCAGTCACAAAATTAAAATAATTCCCTCAAATATGCACTTAAAACTGTTTGAAGGCGTATATCAACATAAGGCACATGTGCTCTATCACATTATAGCTTCTTTCTGTTGGCGTCACATTCTGACTCACATATGCCACAGATGCTCCTCCCAATCATTGTATAATTGACTTAGAATGGCTAAAATGCCGACAATGAGGCATCCATTAAAAATATAAACTACCGTTTAAAATCTAAGTACTTTAGAGCAGGATTAGCAATCACAATTTTATGAGCTCATTAAACACTCTTTGGGCATCCTCATTCCAAATAAATTCTTTTTTGATCCTTTATTAGTTGGAATAATGGTTTATTAATTCTGAATAATACTTTGATAATCAGCAATAGTAGCTGACCATCCCAAAAAAACTTGTATGCCCTAAAACTCTTCTGGATTGACATTTGTTCAATGACCATTATTTTAGTGGTTGTGATTTTAATCTGCCTAAATTATCACAAACCCCATGTAGTCAAGCTCTTTATCAGGAAAATGGCATTTTCTCGCTTGATCTTAAAATTAGCTGTCGCTAAGTGTTTTAACACTTCCTTTAGGTGTTCCAGATGATTGGTGAATGACCTACTAAAACACTGGTTTAAAATAAGTACACCAAAGCGTAAAACTGTTTCTTAGTCACTAAGGATGCAAATCATCACCCTCTGGAAGGTAGCTGGCGCGTTACATAATCCCTGGGACATTCTCATTGGCTAGTATAACCTTTATGCACTGATTATTTCACACTTTTCCTGATCTTCTTTTGGCAAATCTATCTTTCAATACCCCAAGATCAAACCCATCATTAAAAGAAAACTTAGCTTCCCCTAGATGATTGAGCGCGTTGTCTATCCTCAGTAGCAGATATAAAATCCTTATTAGTGATTTAATTTAGCTAGTGGTAATTGATCACCACTCATTTTAATCTGTTCTTTTTCTTTCCAATAAGGATTGGACTTGCCCGTGGATTTGAAGTAGGTTGAGGAATCCATGCTCAATCAGTTTATTGATTACTCTGATGAATACTTCAGAAGCCTTGGATTGATGAATGAGTCACATTCATATTTGTGAGTATTCCTCAGTAGTAAACTCAAGAATCACATATTTTGCGCATCCAAGGCCATGATCATCTTAGGCAAATATAACCCAATATTTTCAAATAATAATAGCACTTCCTCCTGCTGATGTTCTGTTACCCCAGCAAGTTGCTCTTTATTGAAAGTACATTAATGTATTCAGCAACATCTGACAGTAATCTCATTTCTGCAAGCATCCAAAAATCATGGAACTCTCTTATTATTAATATGAGGATGGCCGACCAGGGGACAGACACATCCGATATGTAGGAGCAGAAAAAGTGGAAAACAGATTTGGGAAGAGAGCGCAGAACAAAGGAACTCAAAAGATACGACTTGGCACACTTTAGTGCGGCTGGGGGGCCACGGGTGGTGGGTGGCTAAACCTTGAGTGGCATGGCAACTCGTGGGCTAGTAGGGTGTACCGCCTATGAAGACTGTGAGGTTTTCAATGTCATAATGAAGTAACCTGATTGGAATCCAAGTGCCCATCCGTTTCTTCCATTTGTGTTGGAGTGAGCTGAACAGCCAGGCTTGAGAATGGTCAGCCAAATGGTTGTGGAACCTGATGATGGCTTGGTTGAGATTGTGGAAGATCCCGTTGAAGGCGTCAAGGGTAATTGTGTGAATGGACCATATTGCAATGCACACAATTAGAGCCCTCAGTGACTGGGGGATAGGTGAGGCCATGTTGAGTGCCATGATATCGCGGGATAATCGGAATTTGGTTGTAGGTGATTGTTGAAACAGGTGCCTCACGTTGGCCCAGATATGCGCAGATGGCGGGCACTCTTCCAGGCGGTGCGCTAGTTTGTTGGGTCCGCCACAGATGGCGCATGTCTCAAACATTGAGAAAGTACAGTTGGCTATTCTATATGCACGGCGCATGTATCGCCATATTGTGAAGCACACTTGTGGGGATAGGAGAGGGCAGGTGACGAGGTTCCACACCTGTTTTTGGATGTTCAAGTCATATGGGACGTCTTGGTGGTCTAGGTAGTCAATCCTGGACAGAGGGAAGGGTGGTAATGAGGCAGGTACGTTAGACACCGTTTGTCCTCTGTGGAGTTGCACATATCCAGTTTGAGGGTGAATGTCTTCGGATTGCTGTGCATAGGAGAAGCCCCAATCCCCTTGTCTTAAGTTTTATAGGATGCATTTGAAATACCAATTGGTGTTGTGTGGTCTGGTGGCGTTTGGGTGTGTTAAAAGAGACTTAATCAGGGTCGCCGGGTTGGAGGGGGACCTCAGATGTAGTGCCCTTGCAAAATTTGTTTGGGCTGCCTTGGCCCAGTGGGGGATGGTGGGTTGGGTGACGTCGTGGAGGCTATCCATGAGCCTAGGATTTGCGTAGCTCTTTCCATGAAGTTGAGCAGCCCCATCCCGCCTCTCTTCCGTGGGTCATACATGGTCTCCAGCCTGACAGGTGCACGGTATCCAGACCATAGCCAGTTCTGCAGGAGCTTGTAGACTGCGTTGGTAAAACTGGCGGAGAAGGGGATCGCGTGGGCAGCAAACTATAACTTTGATAGGATCAGGGAGTTGGCTAACACAACTCTTCCGGCTAGGCTGGCTTTACTCCTCCGCATACATGTCATTCTTTTTGTGATGTTGTCCAGAAATGTTGGTTCTTATAGTGTCAAGTGCATATCCACCAGCTTCAAGCCATATGCCCAGATGATGGACTGGGTTGGTGGCAGGGAGGTGTGCAAAGGGTAAACACAGTGGTTTTCTGGCTTAGATCGTTGTTGTGTGGTTGGATGTGTGGTTGGTTGGTTTGTGTGGTGGTGGGGGGTGGGGCCCAGTTTGAACTGGATTTGCTTATTATAATTACCTCTGTTTTCTGTTTGTTCAGCATGCCGCTACTCACTGACTCATATTGGTAAATAATGCGTTCAATCGCCCTGACATCCCTATTGCTTGAGACTCCAACAACGCAGTCATCAGCGAAGGCTAGCATTTTGGTTGGTGGTTGTCCCTCCAACCTGATTCTGGTGAGCTTTGAGTTTGCAATGCAGAGGAGGGAGTCAAGGGTAAAATTGTATAGTAGGAGGCTAAGCGGGTCACCTTGTTTAAGGCCCCTTTGGGGGGTGATGGTGTCAGTTAGGAAACCTGGGCCTCTGATTGCAAACCTGGCTGAGCGTGTTAGGAGGAGCACCCAGTTTATAAAGCGGGGTGGTAGGTTGAAAGCCTTCAGATATTGTTCTAGGTATCCCCAGTGTACTTGATCATATGCTTTCTTTTGGTCCAGGAAAGCAAGGGCGCCTGTGGGTATAGCTTGGCAGATGTTGGCAATTGTGTGGATATTATCCCAAATTGAGAGATTTGGGATGAATCCAAATTGATGGGGGAGAGGGTTGTCTGAGCAATGCAACCCAGACTTTTGGCTAAAATTTTTGTTAGTATTTTAGTGTCGATATTGGTGAGAGCAATTGGGCGCCAGTTGTTTAGATCTGCCTGGTCTCCTTTTTTGAATAGTGTGACCACATATGCGTCTTGGCCACCAGGTAGAAGGGATGTGTCTTCCAGGCACTTATTCATAGTTGCTAGTAGTATTGGTGCAATACGTTTAAAATATTTTTTGAAAAATTCATATGGGAGGCCATCAGGCCCAGGGCACTTGTTGCGTGGGGTTGATCTTATTATCTCCCATAGTTCATCTTTAGTTATGGGTGCTGCAAGGTCTGGTTGGCCAGCTATAGTGTCAATATTAGCAGATGATAGAAATTTTCTAATTTTGTTAGGTGATGCGAAATTCGCCATGTACAGGTCAGTGTAAAATCGGTGTAATTCAGCTGATATTTCCGATGGTGTAGATGCCATTGTGTCATCTGCTTGGCAGACCTGTGTGCAGGTCGCCAATGTTGAAATTGGTTTAAAACGGCGGAAAAATTGGACCATGTGAGTTTCTCTGGATAAAATGTATTTTGATTTATAGCATACTTCGGTGTAATGCTGGTGTTTCCTAAAGAGGGAGTTTATCTGTGTCAATAGCTGGAACCACAGGCGGCCCCATTGGGGAGTGTATCCCTCGCGAGGTGTGTTGTTTTCTAAGTGTTGAAGCTGTCTGATAGCCTTGTTGATTGTCGCTGACATTGCGGCTGTTTTTCTGGAGTTTAGGTGGCAGGCTTTCTTGGTTGCATGAGCCTTGAATATTTCCCACTCGGCGATAGGATTCCCATCAGGTGTTTGTCTTTCTTGCTGTATTGTTAGCACCATCTCGATCCAAAGTTTAAGTTCCAGAAGGTGGATGGTGCTCAGGTGAACTCTGTGCCAGGTTGGTAGTTTTTTGTATTTTTCCAAGGATGATAGCGCTATCAAGACCATTTGATGGTCGGAGAAAAGGATAATTGTTGTTGTAAAGTTTAATACTCGGTGCTGGAAGTCTACAGGGGTGAGCATCAGGTCAATCCAGGTCATTGAGACCAGCTGGTTATTGTTTTGATGGGGCCTCGTCATGTTGGCCAGGGTGGGGGCTTGTTTGGGAATGGTGTCACATAGGCCAAACGTTGCCTTTAGTATGCTTAGTTCTGTGTGGCCGAGGGGTATATCCCTAGACTTAGGCCAGTGGTCGGTATTGGTGTTAAGCCAGCAGTTGAAATCTCCTTCAAAAATGTTGCCTCAGAGAAATGGATTGAGAGGATATTGGAATAGAATTTTTGGCGGTCATTCGGATCATTTGGGGCATACACACACCACGGCAAAATTTTCTCCATTCCACTCAAAGTCTGCTAGGAGCAGCCGTCCCTCCAGGTGGGAGGATATGCTTTGGATTTTTACTGGAGGGTTACAGTTTGTTCGAATTACCATCCCACAATAGTATGTCCAAAAGGATTTGGCTGGAAGGAGCATGGTTCACCATGACTCCTCCTCCCCCAGTGAACAGTGGGGTTCTTGGATAGCCAAGATGTCCACGGGGATATTGTGCAGGAAAGCCATTTTTTTGGCCTGGGACATGGGGGCCTTGGCTCCCACGATGTTGAGCGTCCCCTATGTTGATTGCAGTAGTCCGCACATCAGGAATGCTGGGGTGACCCACTGAGGTCACCCAGTTTCTTATTGTGAGTCATACTGCGAGTATGGGGTCAACTAGCCAGATTTGTTCCAGTGTGTTGGTCGGCAGCCTTGGTGCTGGCATTGTTCAGTTTCTTCTGGCTTGGATTACTCCGTGGATTTTGGGTCTGGCGTGGGTTGGCTTTTGCCTCATTATAAGAATTTTTTTGCTGTTTGCCTGTGGGTTTGATGGGCAGAAACTAGGAGTTGGGGTGGTTGGGTCTTGTGCGTAGGTGTTGTCACATTGTGATTGGCTGAATTGGTCTTCCATATCATCGCCTATCACATGTGATTGGCTGGGAGGATCCCCAGTGGTGCAAAGTGGATC
Organism: Massospora cicadina; assembly: GCA_022478985.1. Classification (NCBI taxonomy): domain Eukaryota; kingdom Fungi; phylum Entomophthoromycota; class Entomophthoromycetes; order Entomophthorales; family Entomophthoraceae; genus Massospora; species Massospora cicadina. Next base: position 32,421 of record JAKSZP010016438.1, on the reverse strand, counting down.
TGCTCCCGCTTGGTTGGAGGTGTTTGATTGGTTGTGTCCAAAGATTTCATCATTTTGGTTGTGTTGGGTTTTATGTGGAGGATCTGATTGGTTATTACACTGTGCTGCCATGGCATCCGCCTGAATTTATTCCATGGAAATTGTGGTGTGAGTTTGGGTCTCAGCAGAATTTGCGGCCTGCTTGCAGGCAGTCTATGCGTGATGGCGGTCCTTGCATGAGATGGGCTCGACTAAAGCAATATTGGCTCTTTCACCCCAACAGAAGGCAAAAGTGGAGTCCTTAGTTAAGCTGAAAGTTGGGCTTGTTTCATCCATATTGTCCTCACAAAATTCCGGTGCTTCAATCCCGCACTTGACGGGGCATGCATGATCTTTGTGGCCTATTGCTGAGCAGAATTCGCAGATAGGTGGGGTGTGTTCTGGTGTGATATGGAAGGGGCGAGATACGCTGCCATCAGGGAGGTTGATGGTTGCCATGTGGGGAATGATGGTGATATCCTCTGCCACGTCCTGATCCAGTTCAATAATGGCTATTGCCTTTCCTGTGCACAGGTGTGGAAGGAGGGGGAATTTACCAAATATGAACTGTTTGATAACTCTGTAACCTTTGAGGCCCTCGCGGAGTTCATCCATGAGGATTTTATGGTGCACGGTGCTCAGAAGTTGGTCAAATATGATGAATAGGTCATTTGCCTCATTCCATTGCGTGTGCACCATGCGGATGGTGCAGTCTTCATTGTTGATTTTTATGGAGAATTTAATTTTCGCTGCATCCACCATTTCTTCCATGGACATGAACCTGACATCCACCCATCCTCTGTGTAGATCTTTGTAATTTACCAAGACAGTGTTTGGGAAAGTTGTGGAGAAGGCCTCCCCCATTTTTTCCCATGATTCAAGGGAAGTATCGCTGACTATAATTCTAAGGCTGTGCTCAAGGGAGGACATGGGTTGGGAGTGTTTGATTTTGGTATATGCGCCCATTTTTTGCAGGAATTGCAAAACTCTGGGTGCAGTGCTGTACTCACCCTTTTTGGTGGGAGGGTGTGTCAACATTCCGCCGGGCATTTTTCCCCAGCGGGTTGGGAGGGCTTCAGGCCTTTTGTGCTGGCCACTTTTCGCCCAACTTGTATTGTTGCGGACAAATTTGCTCATATTCCAGGTCGATTGTCAATCTCAGAGAAAATGCGTAAATTTGTGTTACTAAAAGTGATAATAACGGGAAAGAAAAGCTGCAGAACTCTCTTATTCCAGCTTTTAGAATAGATGTGTAAATGCAATAACTTGGTTTTTCTCCATCTTAAATGGTTTTCGTTCATATTAGCCAGTAGCACTCAGATTTCACCATGTCATTGCATTATAATCCCTGGAGCTACCCAAGGCTCCATGTTCACTTTTCCATGGGGCAGCAACCTCTACAAATAGTTGATCTGGGAATTCTAATGTTAACCCTATGTTAACTATCATCTGAATTCCTCGCAGAATGGTTATTGCCATAACAGTTTTCTTGACTGTAGCCAAAATTCGAAAACGGGCTCAAAACTGCAAACTAGTGGAAAGTTCAATAAAACAAAAAGATGAGCGAAAATGGATACTTCATTGAGTTAATTAGGTTCAATATATATAGGATGTGTGGGGCATGGTGCCTAGGGGACCTGCATTTCACATGATAATCAGGATTTTTCACAGTCTTCCAAATCGGTCACCTGGTTGAACTCCTCATTGTTCAAAGACATCTATATAACCACAGTGGTTGCTGTCACGCCTCTCAAGGTTTGGGAAGTGGGATGAAAATCCTAAAGGCATCTCCATCGACTCTTATGAACATGATTCTTCATAATCAAAAACTAGCATTGGTGCATTCAGTGACAGGTTTCATTCACAATGGCTTGCAAGTCGACTTATAAAGGCTCAACTTGGGAGTAGAGATTTGACTCACTCATCATCTTGAATCCTGACAACGCCACTCTCAAGATTCTGTCAGTGGGGGGAACAGGGCCAAAGTAATCAGCCATGTATTTGGTTCACCACTGTCCCTTGATTGCTATCAGCAATTATGTACTCTGAGCTAACCTTTTTGAATGACCTTATAAGGTCTGACCAAAGAATGTTGATCATGTTTTGTTGAACTCTGGGTTAATGGGGATAAAAAGAAAATGAGGTCATCTAATTGAAAAATGGGCAATGAGGGCCTGCTGACATTAAATCAGGATGACTCCCTTTCTTTAATAGTTAAAATGCTTTGCGTGGCTAGGGCTTGGAGCTGGAAAATTTTATCAGCCAATGCCCTCATAGTTAAATCAGTCCTTAGGCATGGAGGTATTTAGCAGGGGTTGAACGCTACTTGTTAATCAAGAAGCACCCCCATATAGAGCTTCAAAAGGGAAAATCTTGATAAGTTGATGGTAGCTTATTTAGTAAGCAAGCAAAGCGCTGGGTAAATAATGAATCTAGAGAGTAGGTCAGAGGCGACAATCTTCCACAAGATAGAGATGAGGTTTCCACTAGCACGTTCCACCGCCCCATTCTTCAATGGGTTGTAAGGGGCAGTGAAACTCTGGTTAATACCAAGAAGTGAAGTTAGTTCTTGGACTACCTGAGAGGTGAAATTTAACTCATTGTTCAAACGTTAAGATTTTTGGCATCAATGCTGGGTGAAGATGGATCAAATAAGGAATAGGGCTGTGGCTTTTGCATTGGCAGTGGGGACAGAATTTCTTCGACACATTTGGTCAAATGGTACACGGCCAAGAGGATATACTTATGCTCATGAAACCCAGTGGTAGAGGGCCCACTACATCGATGCTAATGACATTACATTGACCTGATGGGGCCACGACTGAGTGCAGATATTGGGGACTTAACCAATCTTGTGATCAGCAAGTCATACAAGCTTCTAAATCTCCAGGATGGCCTCACCATTTGGTCCCAATAGCATCTTTTCTATAGCCATTCATGGGTTTTCTTCACTGCCCCGTGTCCCTGGTCATATGCCCTTCTAGGACAACATCGATTCAATAAGCAGTGTTGAAATAAGGGAGCCATTCTTTATTGACTTTCTCATATAACATTCCTTCCTTGATATGAGTATCTTTGAACTTTTTCAGAGCTTGGCTTGGCTCTCAGGAGCCTCCAACTCCCATTGTTCAGGCTGGATGATTAAATCTTATAGTTGGTCAACCTCAAAGGTCAGGGCAGCAAGTAAGTGGCATCCTAGAGAGAAGATTGGCGTTCTTATGAATCGTTTCTATGCAATGAACTATAGTGAAATTGCAGTTTTGTAACCTTAGAGCTCTTCTGGCTAACCTGCCGTCCTGATCTTTCATCTGCTGCAACCAATGGAGCAAGGAATGGTTAGTGAATATGGTTAAATGGGTGCCATAGAGGTAGAGAGGGAAATGCTTGACTGCCAAAAAACAGCCAGAAACTCATGCTCAGTAACGCTATAGTTCCGTTCAACCTTGCTCAGGTTCTTGTTAGAAAGCCTACTGGGCGGTTGACATGATTTTCATCGTGCTGAGCTAAGATGGCCCCAATGGCAATATCACTAACATCTGAGAGTAAAAAGGGTTAATCAAAACGCAGAAGAACTAGATATAGTTTTCAGTACAAAGGGCGGTCCATAGAGCATGATAAGCCTGTTCTTGTTCAGACCGCCACTAAAAGGGAGCATTCTTTTGTAACATATAGACCAGGGGCTCAGCTAAGACGGCAAACCAGGGAATGAACTGACAGTAATAGCCCACCATGCCAAGATATACTTGAATAATCTTAAGGCTCCGAGAATGCAACATATTCTTAATGGCATCAACTTTATCCAGGATGATATGGATACTATCTTTTAAGACCCTGTGTCCTTGTAACCATTTTGGATTGAAAGAAAGAGCACTTCGAAGGGTTAAGCTTTATTAAAAACCTTTTTAAGATGGTCAAAGACTTTCCAAAAATGTTCCATATGACCATTAAAGGTTTATGAAAAACAGTGATATCATCAAGGTACATAAAGACACAGGAAACTTTAAGTCACTTTGAATTCCATCAATGCTGCTTCAAAAATGGCGGGCACAATTCAAAAGCCTTGAGGAATCTTTGTGGGGTCAAAATAGACCCTCATTAGTTATAAACGCACACTTGGCTCAATCTTTTGGGGCGAGTTCTATTGCTAATATCAGCTAGTGGGATCTATAGCGAAAAAGCATTGTGATCTGGCAAGCAAGCGGAGAGAACCATTGACTCAAGGCAAGGGATAACTGTCATGGCTACATGACATCATTGAGGAAACCAACTGCCAAGATAAGACTGGACTTTAGGAGTCAAAAAAGGTCAAGCTGCAGGACCCCACTGACTTAAAGCATTCCTTGGACCAAAGCTGGGCGCAAGCCAGATATTCCTAGGTTAGTCCAGGGGAAGTGCGTGATGCCCAGCCCTGCATTACAGCAGGGGCGTTAAAAAGCACTTGCTATCTTCTAAATGACGATGGCTCAGTTCAGTTGCTCAGAGAACGGGGGTTTAAACTTATCTAATATTCAACATTTCCAAATTTTGATGGCTCAGCCTACAATCAGTAACTTGAGTTCTCTAAATCTTGAGCTAAAGTACCCTGTCCAATGGTAGGGTGCGCCAATTGGTTATTTTAGGCTTGGCACCATTTACCCCAATTGACGACTCACCTCCCCTTGTTTCTAGAGTATTCCTCTCAAAATCAACTTTCCTCTTTGGTCATCTTCCTATTCATAAAACTACCATTAGTATATGTTTTTAATATGGTAACTTGGGTGAACCCATGCGCGGACCTCTTTGAGGACTCTAACAATGTCAGCCATTTTTGCACAAAATTAACTAATGCATCTGGTGCACCGCTGGGCCGCCCTGGTCCCCTCCAGACTGAGGCACCCGAGCTCTCCAGCCCAGATCTCCGCTTGGTTATGGACTCCCCTTTTTGGGTCCACCCTAGTCTTGTTGTTTGTTTGCTATCAATTGATATATAATGTGTTGCACACCCTTGTCCTGGGTTACTTTAACTCCAGCACCCTCCGTGGTGCTATGCTCACCATCATAAAAATGACTGGTTCCCTGGCAGTGTGGCTGTACATCTCACACCACCTCTCTGGGAACTGGAGAGTTACAGATACTCTCCTGACATTAGAAGACTAACCTATTTTTACATGCACTAGAATTATCTTTGTGGGACTTTTGCAAAGTATGAATTGGGTGCGCCAGCTGTTGGTCGCGGCTGTGGTGTGTTCACTAACATATTATCATTTTTAATGGTTGGTGTATCTCAGCGTCATACTTGCTACCTCCAACTGGGAATACCCACCCTTTTTGCTTGTATCTGGTGAGTTTGGACGCTTTGCGATATGACAGTCATGATTCCATGACTTTTCCCTGAAATTCATGAAACCAATATAATTAAAAGATTTTTTCTTGGAACCGCATTCAGACGGTGCAGTCAGGATCATTGATTAAGGTTTTGGTGGTGATGGCCTTGGATAATGATGCACAACCTGCCGCTGAAATGGGTATGGGGTCCTTCACTTCCCAAAACGCGTTTTGTAACGCCAAATTCTAATACAAATACGAGCCAAATATCATCTCTTGTGGCGCTAATTTGAAATCTATTTCAGTATAATAGATCAACTCAGAGAACCCGCGCTTGATTCCTAACATAATCCTCAGAACACAGCCGAGTGAAAAGAAACTAATCCTTCGAAATAAAAATGTTATGAAATTACTGAAAATATGGTTGGATATGTGACTCATTAGTAAGAGTGTCCAACTATCCCTCTAAATTCTGTGATGTGGAAACATACCTTGGAGGCATGCTTATGCCTGATGAAGAGTTTTTTGTGGAGGTTTGGGCAGTTTCTTCTTTGAATAAAGATCATTCAGGATATTTGTTGATGATGGCTACCCTTTCAACCCCTTCATGGAAAATCAACACAAATATTTTGGTGGATACTGGAGCCTCTGAAATTTTATTAACCAAGACCTAGCTGACTACCTTGATCTGAGTTACTTGTCAGGTGGTATGGTTAGGGGAGGGGCTTTTTAAGGTATTCCCACACTGAAGGTTCTGGGGTTAGTGTATTATCAAGTTGGCAAATACAAATTGGCTGACCGCTTCCAAGCCATCAAAAACCTTTTTACCCCATTATTTTGGGTGTGGAGTGGTAGAAAAAATTTGATGTCAGAACCAACTTGAAAGAAAATACCTTGTCCTTAACTTTGAAGAATGGTCAAGAATTAGTTGTCCCTTTGTCTAAAAAACTCTCAGGGCGATTAGCCCCACTGGCCCAATATCCACACTCTCAGTCTTGCTCCATTGCTGAAGCCCTCTCTGGGGGTATCCTTGCCTTCCTGTTTGGGGGGGCTGGAATCTTCTTTTGATGTGGCATCAGCCAATGTACTATCAGCTCATTCAGAGTTTGATTATGAAATCAAGCTCACCGTTGATCTGTTGCATAAACTTCTCCAATTTATCCTTTGACTGTACTGGAGGAAGCGGCCTTTGATGCGTTAATTACTGAGAAGTTAGCTAAAGGCGCGATATTTCGGCGTACCTCCCCAGTATGCTCTCCACTTCTCTTTATGTTAAAGACAGATGGTACATTCACACATGTGTAGACTATGGGAATTCAACAATATCACAGTACCATACTTTAATCCCATCCCACTGGACTCACGGATTGCACGCTATGTGGAGAAGGCGAGAGTCTTCTACAAACATGATTGCTTAAATGCGTTCAATCAGTTTCAGATTAAGAAGGGCCAGGAGTGGCTAACCGCATTCTGCACACAAAAAGGAATTTTCAAGTCTTGAGTCATGCCCTTTAGGCTGAAAAACGCCCCAGCTATCTTTCAACGCCATATAGATGCAGCTTTGGGGGACATGATGAGTGTGTGCGCGGTGGCTTACATGGATGATATCCTGGTGTTTCCCCCAATCAAGAGTACCATGCTATACACTTGCAGCAAGTGGTGGAGAGTTTAAGAGCATCCAACCTTACGCTAAAAATCAGTAAGTGTGAGTTCTTAAAGTCCAAGGTCACCTTCCTGGGCAACTTCATGTTTGACCAAGGTCCCATAGTAACTCCAGTCAAGGAGAAGGAAATTTGCGAGAGGCCCACCCCAACTTCAGTTAAGGAATTGAGGAGTTTTTTGGGGCGTGTATGTTCCTTAAGAAATATACACTGAACCTTACTGAGGTGGCAGCGCCCTTATATAAGGCGAGTGGGGCAAAAGTACTCCAGTGGACCCCAACTTTGCAGGATGCCTCCAAGCGGTAAAGTGCACCATGATGTCCACGTCTGTCCTTTGCCATGTTGACACCAAAAGGAGTTTATTATGTCTTCTGATGCCTCCAACTTCGCCATAGTGGCGGCCCTATTACAAGTAGGCAAAGATGAAAATAGAGCATCTGGTGGGATATTTTTCCAGGAATATGTCTCTGCCTGAGTTAGACTATGCCGTATATGAAAAAGAGCTATTAGCAGTGGTTGATGTGCTAATTTAATGGCATCATCACTTGCATGGCTCATCCCACCCTTCCGCATATATACTGATCATTGTGCCTTGTACTAGTGCACACTTCATGTCTTTACCCCAAGGCAGACCTGCGGGCATGAGACCTAGCTTAATTTGCATTTTCATATAAGTTTACAAAGGGCAAGAAGAATGGTTTGGCGGATGCAATGAGCTGAAACCTGCACTAGCTCCCAATCTTAAGGAGGTAGAGGTACATAACACCCACTTGGTGATTTAGCTGAATAAGATTGTGTCTCAACTTCCCTCTCCCTTGGCCAACGGGACAGAGCTTGCTCCTTTTGAATTGTGGAGAAATATGGTATTCAGAAAAGTAATCCTTTCACAGCCATTGTCAGGTGAATATACTATGGTATTAGCTAAGAGCAAGTTGAATTGAGAAGAAATTATCTGGTGATACCACATTAAGGACGAGATGGTGTGGTTTCAGGAACGCCTCTGGGTTCCTGCAGGATCCTTTTGCCTGGAAATCATCCGGGATCATCATGATGGGATCACCATTGGCCACCCAGGAAAAGCAAAGACTCTAGAGCTTACCCGCTGCACTTACTATTGGAAGGAATTAGCCGCGCAGGTTGCCAGGCAATAAAGAGTGCCTGGTATGAAACCAAATGAAGTCAAATCGCCAGCCCCTCGCAGGGTTTTCGGTGTCAGTTCAAAAGGCTAAAGGGCCTTGTACTTCCTTATCAGTTGATTTCATTATGGAGTTATCTGCTTCTGAAGCCTATAATACCATCATGATAGTGGTGGACCGTTTTACAATTTTCATCCACTTTATCCCTTGTTTATTCACAGTAACCGCGGCAGAGATGGTTGGGCTCTTTGTCACTCATGTGTTTGCTCTTCATGGGATCCCTCAAGAAATAATTAGCGATCATTGATCACAGTTTACCTCCATCATTTGGGAAGAGTTGAGTAAGACTCTTCTGATTCGCCCCTGCTGTTCAACTGCCTTTCACCCCAAGCAGATGGGCAGACTTAACGAGTGAATCAGTGCCTATAACATTTACTGAGGTGTTACACTGCCGCAGATTATTCAGATTGGGTTTCCCATATCCCCATGGCCCAATTCAGCTATAACAATGCCCAGCATGCATCAATTGGTTGTTCCCCATTTTCGCCGACTATGGCTTTAACCCCGCCTTCATCATGGAGCCCAGTTGTAAGTCAAAGCTAAGCTGTAGTGGACTTTGCGAAGACAAACAAGAAGCTACTCCAGGGGATGAGCACGAATTTAGATGCGTCCATGCAGGCTTACAAAGAGTAAGCTGATGGTAAGAGACGAATTGGTCCATCGTACAAGGAAGGAGATCTCATGATGCTAGATGCTAGAAACATCTAATCAAGCAACCATGTAAAAAACTGGGCCAAAGAGGAATGGGCATTACAGCGTTGTCAGAAAGGTAGACCACGCCTCATACAAGTTGGATCTCCCCCTCATTATAAATCTTTCCTGTCTTTACATAAAAGTAAGCTTATGTTGTTTGAAGGCACCCCGCCAGAGACTCCTGAGGCTTATCTCATGAATGGGGCTCCAGAGTGGGAAGTGGAGGAGATAGTAGCCTCCTGTTGAAAAAAGAAGACTTTAGTATCTTGTATCCTGAAAATGATTTGACGCAGCAGAGAGACAGTTGGGTCTCAGCGCGTAACTGCGCCCATGCGCAAGATCTTATTAAAGTTTTTATGAGCGTTTCCCTGAGGCTTCAGGATCCAAGTCCTTGCAAGCCATCGCTGCCATGAAGGTGGCCCGGCCCACAAGAACTTTTCCTTGCAAATGCCCCTGGAGGGGGTAGAGCCCAAAAAGGAAAAGGGGGTAATGTCATGGTTACATGACATCATTGATGGAATCAACTGCCAAGATAAGGCTGGAGTTTAGGAGTTAAAAAATGTCAAGCTGCAGGACCTCACTGACTTAAAGCATTCTTTGGACCAACGCTGGGTGCAGGCCAGATATTCCCAGGTGAGTCCAGGGGAAGTGCGTGATGCTCAGACCTTCATTAGAGCAGGGGCGTTAAAAAGCACTTGTTATCTACTAGATGATGATGGTTCAGTTCAGTTGCTCATAGAACGAGGGTTTAAACTCATATTATCTTTCAACATTTTCAAATTTGGATGGCTCATCCTGCACTTAGTAACTTGAGTTCGTTAAATCTTGAGCTATAGTACCCTGGCCAATGGTAGGGTGCGCCAATTGGTTATCTTAGGCTTGGCACCATTTTTCACAATTGACAACTCATCTATCCTTGTTTAAATTAAGGTTCTCGAGACCAATTTACCTCGTTGATCATCTTCCTATTAATAAAATTCTCACTAGTTTATGTTTTTATATGTAACCTGGGCGAACCTGTAACAATCGAGTTCATCTCAATTGTTGCATATCAGCTCAGATTCAGATTTTCTGAATCTGAGTCAATTTTTTAAAATATTACTTATGGCTTGGTCTTTTTCTGGCGCTGGGTTGTGCCTCGCCCAAGTTGTAGATTAGGCTTTGTGAGCCTAATCAATGATTTGGGTGAGGCCCCCAAAGGGTAGCCTTTATAAGGCGTGCCTGCCCATTCTGAAGTTCACTTTATAATAGTTTACCTTAGCTTTCCCTTACTGAGGGAGCATAGTCAGTTGCTCCCCAGATGAGCTCTGGTTGGCGGGCCTTTTTATCATCCAGAATAAAGATAAAGGTCACTTTGGGGTTAGCATACCTCGCATACCTGTTTGTCTTTTTCAGTATCCATTTTAAGGAGTTTTCATGGGGTTGGGTCAGACCAACCACCACTAGAGGACTTTGCAAACTAACTCGTAGTAGGCAATGTTTGGCGCTGTCAGTGCCCCAAACCTCTCCCTGCTCAGTTATGCTACTTTGGTTGCTTGTTGGTGCACCAAAAGATTATTTATCTATGGCGGTTGGAAACCAGAGATTATCTAATCATGACAGAACCTGCGCATGGACCTATTTGTGGAGGTCTCTAACAATGTCATCCATTTTATTTTCATTAAATTAACTACCACATCTGGTGTACCGCTGGACCGCCCTTGTCCCCTCCAGACCGAAGAACCCAAACTCTTCAGCCCAGATCTCCGCTTGTCTATGGACTCCCCTTAGGGGTCCACCCAAGTCTTGTTGTTTGTTTGCTATCAATTAATATACTGCGTTGTACAACCTTGCCATAGGTTACTTTGTCTCTAGCGCCCTCTGTGGTGCTATGCTCACCATCATACTAATGACTGGTCCAGGGAGATGTGGCTGTTCATCTTGCTCCACCTCGCTGGAAACTGGAGAGTTAAAGATATTCTACAGAAAATAACTGTCTTTCTTTGTGATGGAATTGTACTGGTAATAGTCCAGAACCACAGGCTGGCTTCCATCCTTCTTCTTAACCAACAAGAGAGTGGAGTCCCAAGTGCTACGTGAGGGCACCAAAAGCTCAGCTTCAAGTAGTTGTTTGAGCTCAACAGCCACCTGAGCTTCTTTAACCTTAGTTTTCCAGTATGTTTGGGACCAAATGGGGGGTTCCACAATCTCCACACGATTTAGGACACCACTCATTTTTCTATAATTGTAGGTAGAGATTGGAAAGAGGTTTAGTATCCCTCCAATAATTTTTAGCCAGACCTTGTTGCTCACTAGTGAGCTCTTGCCTAATACAGATGTTAACTAGAGCTACTGATGGGGGCGTTTCTAACCCAAATTTCCCTTGAAATTACAAAGCGGTGGACATCGTCAAGGGCCTCTACATGAAGGAGGAGAACATAAGAAGCTGGGTCTTTCTGGCCCACTATCCTTGGTTTGTCAGTAAGGTTAGCTAGCAACACTAATGTGGGTCCAGTATTGGTGGGATTTAAAATTCCTAAACAGATTAGGACCTCATTGACTAATGGGTCGTCTAGGCCTCGGATCTCCAGCAGGTATCTAGATATTATATTGACGTGAACCTAGATGTCAACAATACCTGGAACTTTGGCGGTATAATGGTCGTCTTGAGCAGATTGAATTGACATGCCTTCTGGCCATCAACTGGAGGAGGTGTCATCTGTATGCGAGAGCCCCTTAAATGATACTCAAGTTTGGTGATTTGACTTTCACTCTCTAATAGGCAAGCCCAGCTTTGACCTCCATTTTGGTATCATGTGAGGTTTTAAAAACCAATAGGACCCGGTGTCTTAGAAGGGATAAAAATCCCTCTTCATAGTGAAACATGACAGAATAGTCTCAGAGAAACTGAGCATGAGAATAGTCTTGGCTCAGGTACTCAATGAAATGGGTGGGGGTATTCACAGATAGCTTCCCAAAGTGAATGGTTAAGGAGGAATGGGCCCCAATGGACCAAGTACATTGTGAGCCAGTCGTGCCATATTCCATGTAATGTGGCAGTCCAGAGCAATTTTGATGCATATCAATAGTTTAAATGAAATGACGTTCAATGGGGGAACCACTACTGATATTGGCATGGGCAGGGATCTAATGGACTTGAACAGCAACGCATGTAACCAAATTCCAAAACTGCGGAGGTAGTGTGAGAAGCTTGGAGATCTATTAGAAGAAGAGTAAGCATTATCAGGTTCTTAATTATCAACAGGTACCAAAAATTCTTCCTGTGATATGACAACTTCAGGCTTATTAGAGTCCCCAGATTAATCTCGAGGCGGTATAGGAATGTCAGCATGAAGTGCCTCGTCCTTCATCTGATGGCCCTTTTCCGCTTCCACAGCAAGTCCTTTCCCAACAAGCCTTGGTACTGTGACAGAACCTATTGCATTAAAAAGCATTGAGGTCTGGACTCTTCTGGTTATCAACAATGTGAACCCAAGGGTGGCTGGAGGAGATGGATGCTGTAGACTTGGAATGCAGGGTAGACGTAGGTGTTTCATTAGCACTTCCTTAAATTCTTTAATGCAAGTAAAATCATTCTTCTGGACAAACATATGCATTTGGACCTCAGGATAAGATCTCAACGCGGAGATGACTGCAGTATGGCGTCGTCCATTGTAATATAATTAGCTGTTACTAAGGGCTGTGCTTGGGCTTATAACTGGATGGGAAGCTCCACAGGGCTTTCTCCTTTGTTCAGATGAATACCCAAAAAGCCCACTTTTTGATTACCTAAGTTTAGTTGCTTCCAAATTCTTGGATTAGGGCGGTATAAACTTGTTCACGGATGAGGATTTTTCCTTAAACGGGGAGTTATAATCTCAAGTGGTGCTATTCAGACAGAAGTGGATATGCTTCAATATTATTCAGTCAGTAACCTCTTCCATGAACTCTCATAATCGTGTAGTAAGGAGGCAATGCTTTCCTAGTTAGAGGTAAAATTCTTTTAAGGCTGGGCTTAAAGTTATTCACAATAGGAGTAGAAAGGACATTGATACCAGGATTCAGTGCAGGCTCGGAAATCTCAGTTTCTGCATTGTTTTAAGGGGCCTGTTGATCCTGTCATTGTCTCAAACCCTTAAGGTCCACTTGAATATCGTCTTAGTTTTAGTTTATGGAGGTGAAGAAGTCTTTATGAGAAACCTGCTCCTTTATTGCTTGAATGTTGGCGCGTTGGAGAAACATCTGGCTTTATAAGTTATTCACGTATGTTTTGAACCCTAAACAGGTTTTCTCAATCTGGGTGATATTATTATTAGTGAGCTTGGTGAAGGCTCTGAAATTACCCATCTCATCTGAAAAGGCTTCAATAGAGACCCTCGGTTCAAGAGCTCCATCCACTCAGAGCTTTTTCTTTTGAGCCAAATTGCATATTTAATCTTTTTAAGGCAGCAAGAGCTGTTAAAACGTCCTTTTTCCAGAAATTGTTAGGGTCACCAGGAGTAGGCACCGCTGGACTGGAAGGTCCTTGAGGCTTTATGGGGACCTTCAAGCCCATCACTTCTGGAGACAATGTCACAAGAGGCTAACTCCTGGTAGTTCTGCTGGAGGGTCCACACAAGGTCATTGACTTGGTTAAGGCTCTGATTCCAGGCGGCCGTAAGGAGCTGTATATTCTGATGAAGCTGATCCTCTAGGTTGCCTGAATTTCTGCTATCTAACACCTCAATTTAGTTATAAGTCTCATGATTAAACGAAATTTATTGACAAGGCTTGCAATTGTTATATTGAAGGAGGAGGCCGCATTATAGAAATTGACAATATTAAAGTGTAGGGTTTGAGTAGGCCCTGGTTGTTGGGAGACTTCATGGTGATGCAACCTGACTATTTGTGAGAGGTGATGTATGGCGAGATGTATGAAACTCCAGAAATAGCGTTTAGTACCCAAAGACAACTTTTCCGCTGTAAATAGAGCCAATTTATATATCTCTCACATTATGGAAGGTATCATAGAAGCGTGGGAGCTACTGGAGAGGCCTCCCATAGAGTAGATGTCATTTAGTATTATGGGTAATCTCAGTAATTTTCTCATAATGGAGTTGATACTTCATTGTCAACAGAGGGTAGAGTAAATTGGAAGGTGACCAGAAACTCTAAGCTTTCCAGGATGCCTGGGAGGTACTTCATATTTCAAGGTGTTAGTCCATCAAGTTACACTTCTTGACCAATCATAATGTTGCTTTTCTTGAATGCTGTTATTCTCCATTTTTGTGATAGATGTTTTTACTTGAACATCTCGGAGCCCCCCAGTAGTGAGAACCACTTATTTTAGCGTAACAGTTCTCTTGACTGTAGCCAATAAATTGAAAATAACTCAAAGCCTTAAACTAGTAGAGAGATCAATAAAACAAATAGATGGGGCAGAAAAAGACTACTTTATTAATCTATAAAGCGTCAATATATATATGATGTGTGGGGACATGGTGCTTAAGGACCTTTCTGGCCAGGATAATCATTATCTTTCATAGAGTCCAAATCAGCCGCCTAGTTGATGCCCTCATTGTTCTGTGACGTCCTCATGACCACAGTGAGGGTTTTATGCCTCTCAAGGTTTGGCAAGTGGAATAAAATTTATGAGGTATCTCTATTGATTCTTATGCACATGATGCTTCATGATATAAACTCTCATCAATGCTACAGGGACATGATTTATTCACAATGGCTAGAGCGTTGACTTATCAAGGCTCAATTTGAGAGTAGGGATCTTAACTTGCTCATCATCTCGAATCCTGACAATAGTATTTGTTGTTTTCATTCTCAGCGGTATCCCACCATTCTTGACTATCTTCATATGGTTTCCCTGATTTTTTTCAACTAACTGGTTTATTTGGGAATTACCCCATCATTTTAAATTAAATTTACAAAATTATTCTTCTTTGTCAGCGAAGCTTTTTTCTTTCTGTTGATATACCAAGACAATGTTTGCACTAAAATTATTAGGTTTTCTCTAAAATCGCATTTGACACCATATTTTCTAAGGATTTCTGTATTGATGAGGATGCCAATTTTAAATTTGGTCAATACTATGGAAGGAGCTGATACTACCAGCGATCTGAACCAAAGAGGCAGTACATTATATGCCCTATAGGATGTTGTAGTATCTGGTCTGGAGGCTCCATATCCCTTTATGGTGATTCAAATCTGGTAAATTATTCATTAAATTTCTAAACTTAGTCAAATAGATATCAATGGGTGCTCTACTATAAATACATAGTTTTCTAACCGAGGCAAGCCAACCAGGGGACACAAAATACCAAAATTGAAACTCCAAAACTAAACCAACCAAAAAAACATGAAATGACCACCCTTATCAAGCAGCGGGAAGCACAAAAGAAATGAGAAAACAACCTACCAGGTGTCAAATTGGTAAGCCGCTTATCCCACCATGGCGAAGGGGGAGGGGGATCAAATGGATTATCATCGGGTTCAGCATTGAAGAATCAGATCAATGTTGATAGCAAGGGGGTTAGGGCATCCGCGGGATGAGGGTTGCGGTGAAGTAGATAGTTGCTGAGATTGAAAATTTGGGCCTGGATCAAAGCCTCTATGAGTTTGGCAACGTGGTGTTCAGCTTGTATGCAAGCATCGGAAAGTTGGGCTAATTTTACAATATTGACTCTGGTGATAGTGTGTGGATAGGGAGAAATCTGCCAGTTCAGCAACATATTTGACAGTGGTGGTGGCAGTTTCATAGAGGCGTGTGATTTCTTCTTTTGCAATAGGAGGGAAATTGGAGGGAACAAGGGGGTGAAGCCTTTTTTTTAAATTCTGTGACAAGTTTTTCTATGTTTCTGCAAAGACGGCGATTTTTGGGTGAGGTCACCATGGCCTCAGCAAGCTGGTGGTCATTTTGGAAAGGGGTAGCATTGGGTTTGGGGACATATATTGGTCGGTCAGGGCTGATGCATCAAAGTCTGAATTCAGATAAGGTTCTAAATCAAATGGGTAACCCGGTGGTGGGACAATTACACCAGATTCAGTCACTTCATCCAATAAGTCTCAGGGATTTTGGTTGACTCAGGAAGATTTGGTGATAGGCGTCTGTGCTTGGGTAAGTTTTGGGGCGGGAATTTTTTTTGGATTAAAAATGGTTCTAAACCTGCTCCTGATTGGTTGACTGGGTGTAAATTAGCTGGCATTAATTTAGGTTGCTCGATTTTGTTGCTGATTCATTAAGCACTCAACCTAGGGTGGTGGGGCAGCCAAAATCCCCACTCAAACGCTGTTGGTGTAGCCTCAAAGGTGGAGTTGGCCATGTTTGCAGGGTTTTAATTGTATTAACATATTTTTGTGTGGTCCAACTCATGGCAGAGGGAAAAAATTGTGCGACCATTGTCAATGTGAGCCCAAAACAAAATGGTCAGGTGTTTTTGGGATATATGCACATAGTGGGATGTGCTGGTCCATGTTCAACTGGTGGGTGGAAATGGTGGCCATTGCCTGAGGTCCTGCGAGGTGCTCAGCACCACTTGGGACAATGAATTGGAGGATGGAGTTTTTTCCATAAGTGGACAGCCCTGACATCAACTCCTCATAAAGTGTTTGAGGGGGAAGGTGTGAGGGGAGGTTAGCAAAGGTCACCACAAGTGTGGTATTATCTGTGAGACATGCTCAGGTGGTGGATATGGGGGTGTTTTTAGATATTAAGGGCGTAGCTGCTTCAACGGCCGTGTCCTCTTTGGTGGGAAAGCCTATGTCAAAACTAGCCCTTATAAGGTCAGAAGTCTATAAATCCTACTGGTGCAAAGGTGGCAGTTGCCAGCTCAATTATCGCTTTGTCAGCATTTGGAAAGAGATGTCCATATTTATCTCAGAGGCAAAAGTGGATAATGGATCAAAGTAGGGCTAAGGGATAGGTCAGGTTGGGTAGAATTGTGCGAGGTGGAGTGCTAAGTCCCTTGGAGAGACATAGTGACCAGATGTATCTGGCAGACTGGACAAGCCAGTCTGCACATGTTTTCCTGCTGGCAGTAGATGCTAGCAGGTGGAGCCCCAATAACCCACACTGGGGCAGAAGGTGGGGGATCTGAGGACATAAATTGGAAAATTGATGGGGTGAGGCGGTGTTGGAAAATTGATTGTTTTTTCAAAATTGCTCAAAAGTGATGTCGAGTGGAAAGAAAAGTTTGCTCTACTATAAACAATCACCTGTACTTTTACTCAATTAACCATAATAATATTGCATATGTACACCCAGAGTTTTGTAACAAGATTCTACTGAGTGAATTGTAGCATTATTCTCGTAATCTAACTTATGATTTTTTTTTCAATAAATCAGAGAAGGGTTCTTTGATTAGTTATTAGGGAAAGAAACGTTCACATTGTCAATTTTCGCTTAAGCAAATCTTTGATGCTCTCAGCAGTCCTGGTCTTTTCCACTAACTGACAGTCAAAAACAAGTGTTTTTTACAATTTTGCATGCAATACTCTTACCTTTGCTCTGGCGATTCATTTACATCTGAATTAACCCTCTAATATAGAATATTGGGTGTATCTTTATCTACAAATAAATTTGATATATTTAACTTTTCTCTCGTTGCAATCACTTTTGCAACTTATTCAATTCAAGTCTAAATCTAGTTTAATAATCTCACAGAGGAGATTAATCTGCGCCCATGTCAGGGAGTAGTTGGGCAATTAAGGTAAGAGGCACAGGTGGTAGGCCCATGACCTCCAACGTTCAAAAACGCCTGGAGAAATTGGTAGATTAGACAAAAATAAAAAACTGGCGGTCATTGTTTCCCCAGAAATCTTCGCTTGGCAGGCGCGTTGTAACCAGTACATCAACACGCTGCACTCTCAACCACTCTCATCAGTGAAATATGGAGTCCAGGTGTTACTGGATATCCAACAAACAGCTTTGTGTGAAAAATTTTGTGTGAATGTGCACACTTTTTTCCCAACTGCAGTGTACGTTGCACCTCACTCCATGTCACATGGTTGGCTGGATCTTGGTTTTAAAATCAAGGAGGCAGCAGACAAAGCTGCTGCAGTGCACGTAGTGATTGACCTCCCCAAAGGGCAACAAGTTGTCAAAACCAAATGCACCAGATGGACAAAATCCAACCAAATTTTCCTCACATTTAACTTTTTGCCCACTACAGTCAAGTGTGCCATTCTGAGCAGCACCTGAGAGAGGGTCTCACCGTATACAGCGAATTACAATTATTTGAGATGCAACGCTTTATGATGATGCCACACCTGTGCACCAGCAAAGCCATTGCAGTTCTGACTCCAACCAAGGAGATCGCGAAGGACCTAACCCAGATCCCGCACTCCACTTATATTGATATTGCAGGGCATACCACCCACCCATTCCGGGTGACCGTGGACAGCGCGCCCCCCATTTGCAACCACTGTGATGCATATGGCCATAAGGCACACACGTGCGCCACCAAGGATGGCATCACATTCCAAGAGCACCCCTCGGCGGCCATGGGCAGTGGGGAGGCTCACTATGAACCAACCACCAATACCAAAGAGGCCCTCCCATAGTGAGCACAAGGCTGCTACCTACTAGTAAATCCTGTCTCCCCTCAAGAACAAAAAAAGGCCAAACAGGCCTGCAGGGCCATGGCCAAGGAAGCAGCTAAAGTCGCCTCCGCTATCCCACACTCCCAACGCCAGGAGGACATCGAAACCTTCATGGCAAAAGCAACTCAGGAATCTCTCAACCAATAAGATTGGGAGGCCCAAGCTGATTGGGCCACCCAATCTGAGGATTTGATGGGTGACTCGATATCACCAAACCTTTGCAACCAAGCCCCAATTGAAACCAACTTGGTCCCCAACATACCCAAAATAAATTTTGACCTGAACAATGGTGCACCAAACTTTTCACATCGCAGAAAATCTGTTCAACAGCGGGGAAACAAAAAGTGAAGGCAAAAGCCAACGCAAACCTGTCTGCCAAAATTAACAAATCTACCAATAGCATTGCTGCAAACACCCATGCTGCCATGAAGGCCCGTGGGGATTCAGAGGAGGTTGGTGGGCCCAGGTGCCCACCCCCTTGCACCTAAGGTGTGATGGGGGAAGCCTTCACTTTAGGGATGTTGAATATTGCCAGACTCAAGGCCTCGCCATCCTGGGCTAGGAAACTGAGTTTTTTACAAAAAATTTACCTGTGGACATCCTAGCTATCCAAGAATCCCACTGCCCGTGAGGTTCTGAGGACACTTGGAAAACCATGCTCCTCCCTACACTATCCTTCTGGTCAGAGCACTGTGGGGTGCTTGTTTGGAAAGACAATTTTTTGAATTCTTACCATCTTAATCCTTCCTCGATGGCCAAATCCTTGTTGTTACATTTTTGTGGGCTGATGTGGTGCACACAATCGTCAACATTTATGCCCCAAACTGTGCACAAGAGCATCAGGAATTTTTCTCGTTGGTCAAATCCCTTCTGTTATCACCTGACCCTTTTGTAGTTGTCGATATGAACTGTTGGCTAAACACAGCCACGGACCATTGGCCTTCCTCATCCCACACCCCAGGGTCATGTAGAACTTGACGTTCTAAAGGCCACCCTTGGGTTGTTAGATGCGCTGCCACAGCATGCTCCACTACTTGAGAACATGACACACCCCCACGTTCATGACGGCCAACTAAGGTCCATGTCCTGCATAGACCTTATCCTTGCGCCAGTGAAATTTTGATCTCATATTTCCCACTTCCACACATCAAAAATTGATTTCTCCGACCTTAAGCTGGTCTCAATAACCTACCACTTACCCATCACAGTGGCTAGGGCTCCGCATTGGTGCAAACTCCGCCCACTTAAAATCACGTCGCCAGGATTTTCCACTTGGGTGGAATCAGAGACCTCAGTAAAAGAGTTTACTGCACCATTTTGCGCGGACCCAATTTCCACATGGGCAGGCTTCAAAGAGGATACCATCCGCCATGCTCGCCACCTATCATCCTGATGCTCAAGAGCTACATCAGCTGTCATATTGCATGCTCTGGCAGAGTTGGCACACCTGGAGTCAACATCCCAGCCACGGGCTACAGCCCTGCTTGGGGTAGGAAGTAGGCTGAAGCAGCCGCCCGCCTCAACGCACTTAAAAGGCAACACAAACATCGGGTTTGTGTTCAGTATAGGGCCAAACACATTACAGAGGGTGGCACGTGCTCTGCTTATTTTTTTAAAAATTCTTTGCACCACGCCAGAGTGTGGCCTGTACACAGGTGCGGAGGTCAGATAATTCCATCATGGATAAACTGACCAAAGTGGCGATCAAAATACAAAAATTTTACTCCAAGTTGTACCAATCCGATCCAATTCAGCTGGCTGAAATGACAAAATTTCTTGACAGCACTTGCATCTGCACAATTTCCTGATATCCGGAATAATAATTTTTTTTAGTACTAGATGGTGGAGTTAATGAATTTGATTACTCCAAATGAACTCTGGTCCGCCGTTCGTGGTGCACCAAATCAGAAATGCCCAGGCTTGATAGCATTCCGTATGAGTTCTATAAAAAGTACTTCAAAATTTATCCCCACTGTTGCTTGCCTCTCTTAACCAGAGCCCTTTGGAAACGCGCCTCTGACTGGGAGGGCAAGAGGCCTTCACCATCACACTCTTCAAGAAAGGGGATAAGCTAGACCTAGCCAACTGGCGCCCCATTTCTTTAACTAACACGGATACAAGAATTTTTAACTAAAATAATGGCTAATCGTCTAGGGATTGTAGCCTCTACCACCATCTCCCGAGAACAATTCAGTTTCATACCCAGAAGGTCGATTTGGGACAATGTGCACTCTGTGGCTAATGCATGCCAGTCCAAGGCCTCTGGGGCACTTGTATTTTTGGATTAACAGAAGGCCTATGATCTAGTAAACTGGGAATACCTCAGGGCCTGCCTCCATCAATTCTGCTTGCCCCCTCACTTCATCAGCTGGGTTATGCTGCTTACAGAATCTGTAACAATGGCAGTGCGAGGCCCTGGCTTCCTCACGGAAGTAGTCCGCCCTCAAAGGGGCCTACGCCAAGGGGACCCCCTTGACCCACTCTTATACAACTTCAGCCTTGACCCACTACTTCGAAATGTGAATGCCCACCTCACTGGGGTCCATGCACCAGGCCAAGCCCCAGTCAAGATGATGGCGTTTGCAGATGATTTTGTGGTTGGGGTGTCTAATAATCAAGATGCACGCGCGCTTGAAACTCTCATCCAGGAGAATTCCCGGGTAAGTAATGCTGCACTGAACGCCTCCAAAACTGAAATCATCCTCCTTGGTCGGTATCAAACCTGCTGGGCCCCAGCGACCAGTGCCCAGCCTGGCCCATCTGCTCGCACACATGCTCGCCTTCCCTGCTCTCCCCACACCGCCCCACTTGTGCTCCCCTTCGTGCCACGCCCTACCATAGGGCCTGTCCGCCATCTGGGCATGTGTGTGGAGGCAGGAGGGTATGCCTCAGCAGTAATGGAAAGTCATATTCTAGACAACGTGGTGAAGTGCATCGCCTCCCTCAGAGCCCACCCTAATTCCCTTACTGGAAGGGTTGTTTTAGCTAATCTATGCTCCTCTCCAAAGTCTAGTTTGGAGCCCACGCCATCGCCTTCTCCCCGGGTTTTTTCAAATCTATGTATGCTCTTCTACAAGGGTGGCTATGGTCAGGCCGCCCACCGCCAGTACGGCTAGAGGTCATGTTTGGCTCTTGGCGCCATGGTGGCATGGCCTGCTCAACTTTAGAGCCCATGCTGCCAAGATCCTGTGAACCTGGATTGCGGCTGTCACCACCCCTCTCCTCAATTCACACAGGAGGTACAGGGATTACCCATTCAAGATGGCTTGAACCCCACACGGCCCCAAGTCCTATCCATGGTGGACTACCTGAACATGATGGACATCCCTTATTCCCTTGAGACCCAGAAGACTATTTGGAAATATGCACACCACCCTATGTTGCAGCCTCAAATCTGTTCCCATGTGTGGCGCTGCCTGAGGCGGGTGTACCATATGGCTGAGCGCTCTAACGCTTTACACTCATCCTGCATCATGTGTGGCAAGTATGGAATGCTGTTCCACCGCCTGGAGAAGTGCCCTACCCCTAAAGCGATATGGCGCGAAGTTCAACGTCTGCTAAGCCATGATCAAACACATCCCTTCAGTCTGTCAAGAGATATGTTTGCTATAGCCATTCAAATCCCCTCTTCCATCCTCCCTCCATGCTCTGGTGGTCGCAATCGCCATGTGGACTATCCACACAATTGTCTTGGATGCCATCGCAGGCTCCACCCCCACCCTCCCAGAAGCTGTCCACAGATTCCGGTCTCATTTGGTGGACCACTTTCAGTCGTGGATGTTTGGGTACTTCCCACCACGTCGCCATCATCTGGTCTCCTCCTGGTTCCCAGTTTGATTCAGCAACTTGGACCCCTTCCTCCACACGTGCTCAATTGTGGCTATGGCCCCTTCACACGTTCCCTCCCCCTCCCCATAAGTGGCGTTCCCGCTGGCAACAAGAGATAGCATCGCTTCTCTGGGGTGCCTTCCCTGTTGCTAAGTTTCGTTTTCTTTCATGTTTACTTTTGGAAGTGTTTATCCCCTGGTCAGCCTTCCCCGCAATAAAAGTAAATTTAATTGAATTTGATATATTTATATCATCTTTGATTATTAAGGGGTAACAGGATTGATTGTATTGCTATATTGTTCCTTATCTAGACTGCTTGTTCTATTCTCAAATTCTGCCCAGTTTCCTTTCCTTTAGCCTGAACCAGACTTTGTTGTTCTTTTATCTTCTTTCTCCAACATTGTGCAGTAAAATGTCCAGGTTTTCCACATTTGTTAAAGCATTTTGAGTTTTATCCACCCATTTTGTCATTTGGGCTTTTTTCCTACTACAAAATTCTGTAATTCCTTATTAGGCTCAGCAAACTTTACAGTATCTGAATATTTCTAGGAGGAAAAGCTTTAAAGGTTTGGTAATTTGCTTTAGATGTGGCACTTAAATTCTTGAGATACTCCACCTTCTGTGATCTGGAATTTTGGTATCAAAGCACTGAAACCATGGTCTGTTGCAAATCTCTGTAGGGCCAAAGCACAGTTTTCTTTGACATCCGTGAATTGAAAATTGATATAACTTTTACATCTACCAGGATTTGTGCTTCCTGGTAAATTGGTCAGCGAAAGCAGCTAAGTTTTTCATTTTCTTAAATTGGATTCCATGATCTCCTGTTTGCGGCTAGCCATACAATTAAGGCTACAAAACTCAATTATGATTGCTTCTTTGGCATTGTTGTACATCCAATTATCCCCTTTGAGATGAGGCAACACCAGATTTTGTAAAGCTGTGTCAAAGCGGTTCATAACTGTTACTGATTTTTTGGTCGCCATATCTGAGCATCTTCATTTAAGGCAGAAAAGTGACGAAGTGAAATCTAAGTGTATGATAGGTAATTTTGGCACAACCTAAAATTCTTGTTTACGACTTGGTAGAAGGCACTTTGCCAGAAACACAAATAATGATGTGGGATGCTTTCAGGTGTCATCTCTGAAATTGCAGAAAAAGCTCCTGGCATATTTCTCTGTGGTTGTGATTTTCCAGCAGAACTTTTGTCTTTCTTGTTGTCATGTCCATACACCTCCATTTTGGCTTAGTCACATTTAGTATTTTTGAGTTATTAGAAGAATTTTAAAATTTGCACTACATACTCCTGAATCTACTAGAATCATTCTCCATTCACTTCTCTTTTGGTCATCTGGTATATTAACTTCTTAATTACTTAAATTTTCTTTCATTTCAAGGAGGTAACTTTTCCTTTATATTTTTTTGACCTTATCAACTTGTTCTATTTCTTTTTTGGCTTTAATCACTCGTTCATTAAAGGTAGTTTGATAGGATTGTAACTCCAAGTTTATCTTATTCTTATTCACTGCTATTAATTTTATCAAAATCTTCTAAAGTTCATTCTTGTATGACATTCCACTTTTAAAATCTGATGTAATCTTTAGCCTGAAAACTCAAGCATACTTGTAGTGAGCACCATGTGCAAAAATTTTCATGTTCTATGCACAGATTAAAGGTGTGCGTTGAATTAATTGAGAATGATATTTTAAATTGTAGGTTTGATAATAGTATGAAGATTATTGCCCTAGTTGTGCTTTTAACATCCAATATGAGTATGTCAGGCGCTGACGCTCCTCCTTATGATTACTTGAAAGTACTTTAAAAAGTCCAGACAAGGTTAACCTATCCCTTTACCTCTAGTCCCAAGAGTTAGCAACTTATGGACTAGAAGGTAACTGATCACTTCACTGGATTTCTGAGTACTTGAGAACCACTAGGACAATGAAAAACTATTCACTTCAACTCTAGTCACAAGATTTGGCAAAAGACAAACAGATAAGAAAAAACTATCTCTTCCTTTATAATCACAAGAGCGCAATATGGAATAGTTTAAATTTATTGTGGGGAAGGCCGACCATGGGACGGACACTTCTGAATATGACTCAGAAGATATAAAACTTAGTACCAGGGGAGGCACCCCAGAGAAGCGATGCTATCTCTTTTTGACAGCGGGAACGCCACTTATGGGGAGGGGGGGAGGAAACGTGTGAAGGGGCCATAGCCACAATTGAGCACGTGTGGAGGAAGGGGTCTGATTTGATGAACCAGACTGGGAACCAGGAAGAGACC
This sequence comes from Massospora cicadina, assembly GCA_022478985.1. Classification (NCBI taxonomy): domain Eukaryota; kingdom Fungi; phylum Entomophthoromycota; class Entomophthoromycetes; order Entomophthorales; family Entomophthoraceae; genus Massospora; species Massospora cicadina. The sequence goes on along the minus strand of JAKSZP010016438.1, from coordinate 7,865 downwards.
AGCTGTCAGCGACGCGGTGGGAGGTATCCAAACATCCACACTTGAAAGTGGTCCACCAAATGAGACCGGAATCTGTGTACCGCTTCTGGGAAAGTGGGGGTGGAGCCTGCGATGGCATCCAAGACAATCGTGTGGATGGTCCACATGGCGATTGCAACCACCAAAGCACGAAGGGAGGGCAGAAGGGGGAGGCCATTGATAAAGCGAACATATCTCTTGACAGACTGAAGGGATGCGTTTGATCCTGGCCCAGAAGATGTTGAACGTCGCGCCATATCACTTTAGAGGTAGGGCACTTCTCCAGGCGGTGAAACAGCGTTCCATACTGGCCACACATGACACAGGATGAGTGTAAAGCGTTAGAGCGCTCAGCTGTATGATACACCCGCCTCAGGCAGCGCCACACATGGGAGCGGACTTGAGTTTGCAAAAGAGGATGGTGTACATAATCCCAGATATTTTTTTGGGTCTCAATGGAGTAAGGGATGTCCATCATGTCCAGGTAGTCCACCCTGGATAGGACATGGGGTCGAATGGGGATCACGCCACCATGGATGGGTAGCCCCTGTACCTCTTGTATGAACTGAGGAGAGGGGCGGCCTCTTTGGGCTGTATGTCCACTAATACGAATTCTCCACTCAGCGCTCCGCATGGAGAGTAGGATTCGTTTTTAGTGGGTTTTAGTCCCGTGAGGACCTGCGGCTGATGTATGTGAAGCGAGGTATATCATCAGGGAGTGGGGGTTCGATGGATTGTTGAGGCCCAAGGCGCGGGAGAAGTTGGAGCGGGCTGCGCGGGACCAGTGTTGGGAGGGGAGTGTAGGGGTGGTGATGGCCGCAATCCAGGTACCCAGGATCTTGGTGGCATGGGCTTTGAAGTCGAGCAGGCCCATGCCACCATGACGCCAAGAGCCAAACATTACCTCAAGCTGCACTGGCGGTGGGCGGCCTGACCAAAGCCATCCGTGCAGCAAGGCGTACAAGGATTTGTAGAAGCTTGGGGAGAAGGGGATGGCATGGGCTCCAAACCAGACTTTGGAGAGGAGCATGGAGTTGGCTAAAACAATCCTGCCAGTAAGGGAAGTAGGGTGGGCTCTGAGAGAGGCGATTTGCTTCGTCACGTTATCCAGAATATGGCACTCCATTACTGCTGACGCATATCCGCCTGCCTCTATCCACACGCCCAGATGGCGTACTGGTCCTATGGTAGGACGTGGCACGAAGGGGAGCACCAGTGGGGCGGTGTGTTTTGAATTAGTCGGGAGAGGATGTGGGCGAGCAGATGGGCCAGGTTGGGAACTATTTGCTAGGGTCCAGCAGTTTTGAAACTGACCAAGGAGGATGATTTCGGTTTTGGAAGCATTCAGTGCCGCGTTGCTTACCCGGGAATACTCCTGGATGAGAGCTTCAAGCTCGCGTGCATCTTGATTATTAGACACCCCCACCACACAATCATCTGCAAACGCCATTATCTTGACTGGGGCTTGGCCTGGAACGTGGACCCCAGTGAGTTGGGCATTCACATTTTGCAGTAGTGAATCAAGGCTGAAGTTGTATAAGAGTGGGCTGAGGGGGTCCCCTTGTCGCAAGCCCCTTTGAGGGCGGACTACTTCCGTTAGGAAGCCAGGGCCACGCACTGCCATTGTTGCAGATTCTGTGAGCAGCATTACCCAGTTGATGAAGTGAGGGGGTAGGCGGAATTGATGGAGGCAGGCCCTGAGGTATTCCCAGTTTACTCTATCATAGGCCTTTTGTTGGCCCAAGAATACAAGTGCCCCAGAGGCTGTGGACTGACATACATTAGCCACAGAGTGCACGTTATCCCAAATTGACCTTCTGGGGATGAAACCGAATTTTTCTGGGGAGATGGTGGCAGATGCTACAGTCCCTAAACGGTTAGCCATGATTTTTGTTAAATTTTGGTGTCTGTGTTTGTTAGAGAAATGGGGAGCCAGTTGGCTAAGTCTAGCTTTTTCCCTTTCTTGAAGAGTGTGACAGTGAAGGCCTCATGTCCTCCTGGTAGGAGGCACGTTTCCATCAGGCTTTGGTTAAGTGAGGCGAGCAGCAATGGGGATATATATCTGAAATATTTTTTGTAGAATTCATATGGAATTCCATCTGGGCCTGGGCATTTTCAGTTTGGTGCACCGCGAATGGCTGTCCATAATTCGTTTGGAGTAATTAAATTCATTATTTCCAGGTATTGGAAAATGGAGCAGATGTGTGCTCAGTCAAGAAATTCCACCACTTCGGCTGGCTGAATTGGGTCGGAGCAGTACAACTCAGAGTAATACTGTTGCATTTCAATTGCCACTTCAGCCAGTGTATCTGCAATGGAATTATCCGATCTTAACACCTGTGTGTAGGCCACACTCTGGCGTGGTGCAAAATTTTTTTAAAGAAATGTGCGGTGCACTTGTCGCCTTTTGTGATATATGTGGCCCTGTACTGAACACAAACCCAATGTTTGTGCTGTCTTTTGAGTGCGTTGAGGTGGGCAGCTGCCTCCGCCCACTTCTGTCCCCATGCAGAGCTGTATCCTGTAACTGGGATGTTGGACTTTAAGTGTGCCAATTCTGCCAGAGCGCGCGAGAAAACTGCTGATGTGGCTCGTGAGCGTCTGGAGGAGAGATGGCGAGAGTGGCGGATGGTGTCATCTTTGAAAGTTGCCCATGTGGAAATGGGGTCCGCACAAAACAGTGTAACAAACTTTTTTGCCATAGTTGCCTCTTCTACCCACGTGGAAAGTCCTGGTGACCTGAGCTCAGGGGGCGGATTTTGTACCAATGTGGGGCCTTAGCAGCCATGACAGGTAGGTGGTAGGTTAGCGAGACCATTTAATGGTTGGAGAATTCCAATTTTGTTGTCTTGAAGTGGGAGATGTGGGGTTGGAATTTCGCCAGCGTTAGAATAATGCCGATGCAGGTCATAGACCTTAATTGGCCATTGTGGATGTGGGGCCATGTCATGTTTTCAAGCAGCAGGGCATGCCACGGCAGCGCATCCATTAACCTGAGGGTGGCCTTTAGAATGCGTAGTTCTATGTGACCCTGGGGGGCGTGGGGTGAGGAAGGCCACCGGTCCGTTGGTGTGTTTAGCCAACAGTTCATGTCACTGACTATGAAGGAGTCTGGGGGTAGCGGGAGGGATTTGACCAACGAGAAAAATTCCTGACGCTCGCGTGCACCATCTGGGGCATAAATGTTGACAATTGCATGTGCTACATCAGCCCACGAGAAGGTGACAACAAGCACTCGGCCATTTAGGAATGTTTCTGAGGATAAAAATTTGAAAAATTATTTTTATGAATTAGCACCCCACAGTGCATTGACCAAAAGGATAGGGATGGGAGGAGCATTGTTTTCCAAGCTTCCTTGGAACCTCGTGGACAGTGGGACTCCTGGATGGCCAGGATATCCATGGGTAAATTGTGTTGTAAAAAACCCAGTTTCCTAGCCTGGGATGGGGAGGCCTTGAGTCCAGCAATATTCAATGTCCCTATGGTGAAGGTTTCCCCATTCGCACCTTAGGTGCGAGGGGGTGGGCACCCAGGCCAACCATCCTCTTCTAGATCCCTGCGGCCCCTCACAGCAGCGTGGGTGTTAGCAGCAAAGCTATTGGAGTTTTTGTTGATTTTTGTGGAAAGAGTCATGTTGGCTTTAGCCTTCGCTTTTTGTTTTCCCAATGTCGGACAAATTTTTTGCGGTGCGGGTGAGTTTGGTGCACCATTGAGCGGGTCAAAAAATATTTCAGATGGGATGGGTCCCAAGTCAGTTTTGATTGGAGCTTGGGTGTAACAATTGGATGAGATCGAGTCTCCCATTGAGTCCTCAGATTGAGTGGCCCACTCAGCATGGGCTTCCCAATCTGATTGGTTGATGGATTCCCAAGTTGCTTCCACCTGCGAAGGTCTCCATGTCCTCCTGGCTTTGTGAGTGTGGGATAGCAGTGGTGGCTTTGGCCGCTTCCTTGGCTGCGGCCCTATGGGCCTGCTTAGCCTTCTTCCACTCTTGTGGGGAGATAGGCTTTACCAGTAGGTAGCAGCCTTGTGCTCCCCACAGGAAGGCCTCCTTGGTACTTGCGGTTGGTTCATAGTGCACCTCTCCACTGGCCATGGCTGCCGAGGGGTGCTCTTGAAATGTGACGCCCTCCTTGATGGGGCATGCGTGTGCCTTATGGCCAAATGCATCACAGTGGGTGCAAATGGGGGGTGCGCTGTCCACGGTCACCCAGAATGGGTGGGTGGTATGCCCTGCAATATCAATATAAGTGGAGTGCGGGATCTGGGTTAGGTCCTTCGCGATCTCCTCAGTTGGGGTCAGAACTGTGATGGCTTTGCCGGTGCACAGGTGTGGCATCAGCGTGAAGTGTTGCATTTTGAAAGATTGTATTTTGCCATATATGGTGAGACCATATTTCAGGTGTTGTTCTAAATTGTCACATTTTACCATAGTAGGCAAAAAGTCAAACGTGAGGAAAATTTGGTTTGATTTTGTCCACCTGGTGCATTTAGTTTCAATGACCCATTGCCCTTCGGGGAGGTCAACCACTACGTGCACCACTGCAGCCTCATCTGCTGCCGTTTTGCTTTTGAAACCTAGGTCCAGCCAACCGTGTGACATGGAGTGAGGTGCAATGTACACCGTGGTCAGGAAAATTGGTTGTACATCTTCACAAAATTTTCCCATAAGGCCATTTTTTGGATGTCCAGAAACATGCGGACTCCAAATTCCACTGATGAAAGTGGCTGGGAGTGTGGCGTGTTGATGTACTGGTTGCATTGTGCTTGCCATGTGAGTATCTCTGGGGAAATAGTGGCCGCCAGTTTTTTAGTATTTTTGTCAATTCCGCCGGGTTCTCTGGGGCGTTTTTGAACGTTGGAGGCCGCGGGCCTTCCACCTGCTCCTCTTACCTTGCTTGCCCAACTGCTCCCTGACATGGGAGCAGACTAATATCCTCTGTGAGATTATCAAACTAGATTCAGTCTTGAATTGAATAGGTTGCAATAGTGATTGCAACGAGAAAGAAAAGTCCGCAATATGGAATAGTATACCTACCTAAATGTAATTTAAACTGAGCTCTATTATCATACTACTATCTGACTTTTATTGATAGATTATAAAGGGATATAAAAATAAGGGTACAATTTAAATAGTTTTAATTTAATCAAAGAGGCGTGCTAGTGAGTGACAACAGCTAGCCAGTCATTTATTATATGATTAGTTTTCAACTAATCAGGTTTATTCCTACAACTACATGATGTTTGATGTAAGAAACAAAGATGTGCTTGTGTTTGAAAAAACCTAGCTAGACAGCCTTCTTAATAATTGATATCAACCTCAATCAGGTCTTTTTACAACTAAGTGATTATCACCTTACTCAGGGTATTTGAGACATAATCTTGTGACCTATGCCACACACTTAAAAAGAAGCAAACACCAGTACTATCTTTATTATTGATTTATTAAATATTTCAAGAGATTTATATAGGATAATAGCGGCCAACTCTTCTGTTAGCCCCCAATAGGATTGGAATATGTCGCCAATGAATTATGTTAGGACTTATCTGGAGCAATGATTACTTTATCCGCCTAGTCAGAATCTGATGAAACTAGGTCATGACTCTCCTGGTTTGGATACCTAAATAGTGTGTCCTGACTCCTTTACCCAACCCCAGTAGATTATCCCTATCAAGCTAGAAACCTGCTTGGGTAATGGGACCTTTTGCCTATCAATAGCATGTCATATTTTTAAAAGTTAACTCACAAGTTTCTGCCAACAAAAGCGTTGTTAATGCTCAGCAACCGCCATTAAACCCTTAACACTGGAATTAAAATCTTGATTAAAATTATCAAAGATTTATTATTACCAATGATAAGACGAATTAAAATCACTTGTAAGCATAGTTAGGGATCCTCAATGGAACATCAGTAATATTGTAAGATCAAGTCTGGCAGATTAGTTACCGCTCTATAAGTAAATGAACCAACAATTGTTACTATACTAATGATAACTTCCACATCTGCTATGAGTTTCAATATAATAAATTGTCCCCTAGAAAATTAAGCAGATGATAACTATAATCTATTAAGCAGGATGGTGTTGGCATTCAAAATTTCCTCCATCTAGTCATTACACTCTTAACTTGTCAAGTAGTTTATGTGCAGTTCTAGACCTTATCTGGTGTTCTGTAAAAATATTACCTGAGCTTAAATTTGGGCTGAACTTTCAGATAAATTAGCATATCACCTTGTATAAATGGCCCATGATATCAATATGTATCAGCTATACACCACAATTAGACAAAGAGGGGCTATAATCTGCTTGCCTTTCACCTGGCGATTATTGTGGACCTTGAACACACCCTCAAATAGCAAAGTGTGGTCTCACTCCCTGTCTGAACCCCATGAACTGGTGGAAGGTGACTAATTTTAAGCTGTCCATCAATTATAACAAATTAATATGCAAAAGATAAGCTGAACTGTTTTGGGGTTAGAGAAATAGCTATAGTTGATAGTCAAGTGAAAAGTCTTTTGCAAAAAGGTTCTCAATCAGGGGTCTGGAAAATAACTTAATCATACCTGGTAAATCCTTATGTAATTACTTTTGAAGTTAAAATACACAAAATATTATTTTGGTCAATAAAGAATTTAAACAAGGTTTGCATAAGTTAATGAGACTTGAGTATATAAAGGAAAATATATTGATCAAAAACTCATTGAGACCTGAGGAATAGTGCTGGCCATCTATGCTCTTTTAACTTTACAAAACTTCCATCTTAAATTTCAATCAAAAAACAAAATTCTATTGATGGTAGGGTGTTGGGTTATCTTATGTTATCTTTAATAAATCATTACTTTAAAAAGATCTAAATTTATTTAATTTATCAACAATCTCATCTTCCACTATTCGCCAGATAAGGCTTATGGATTTGGCTAAACTTGTTAATGCAATCTGAGATGATGAAAATCGTCCAAATGTTGAGTGTACTAGCTCCCAAGAGGGCTTGTCACATGAGGAATGAAGTGTTTAGTAGCCACTACAACTATTGTTAAACTCAACACATTTCCCAAAAAATTCATACTCTTACAATCATAACAGCGGTGTCTTATATACTATAAATACTTACATGGTAGCTCAAGTTAACTCAATTGAAGCCCAGTCTTTACTTTATACATCGTTGTTCTGACAGAATGAGATGATGTTTTCTCACTATATTGGGCTGCTTGATTACAATAGGGTATATGTTGAGATAATTAAGTAAGTCAATAAAAAGTGTTGTAGATTAACAATAAAATAACTAAATTTTTAAACAAATTTTTTTACGGTAATTAATTAGTATAAGGACTACTTCCCTAACTTATATAAGTAATAAATCTTATCAGATAGTCATTTACTATATATTCCTGCACAAAAAATGACTTTTTATTATATTATTTTAAGACTATTACATGACCTCTTTATTTGTTTATTAATATCTAGGGCACATTTCTCTATTTAAGTGATGATACATCTCAAATTATGAGAGTTGTCATCATAGATGCTATTCTTTAATTAAGTTTCTTAGATTTATCTATTTTAAAACCTTGTATTTTGTAGAGATGATTATTCACATACATAATATATACATTTATCAATCACCCCCATTTAAGCCATTTTCTAAAAATTAAATAATTTGCTTTATTTTTGCTGTATTTCTATAAGTTTTTACCATTAGATTCTTAACTGTTTTATAAGTTTTTTTTCATAGTGTTTATTTTCTTAGTCTAGGTGTCATCACTACCTCTCCCAAAAATATTAGTTTACAAACCTGTGCAGTAAATTCTGAAATTTTATAATTTTTATGATATTAAAATAATTAAAATA